>JAUJYP020000634.1:0-28706 GCA_030674075.2 Linum usitatissimum
CACACGTTTCCACGCCCGTCACTCGGCCATAAGCGGTCGGCGTACTAACTTTCGAGTGTTTTCAAACGAGTTTCCCATTTCATTGGGACATCTAATCGATTGATCATCGCTTACCACCCACATACAAGCGACCGGGGAGGAGGCGAAGAATCGTGACCTCAAGTGGATTTTTGAAAAAATGATCGATCAATCTCGATGGACTTGACAATCGAAAACGATTAGTCGCTTTGGGCCTATCGAAATACGTTCAAGACGTCGATCGGCACTTCTCATTGTCGAATATTTTATGGCAAAGCTTTTCATTTATATGTCATGCTTGAGAATAAGGCATTATGGGCGGTGAAACTACATAATATGGATGCTAGTCTTGTTGCTTTAGAAAGAAAGTACATACTACTAGAGTTGGAGGAGTACGGAGTTCCATGCATAAGAAACCGAAAGATTATACAAGGCGAAAGCTAATAATGCGAAGGCGGTGGTAAAGTTCATGCAATGCCTTTTCACACGTTTCCACGCCGTCACTCGGCCATAAGCGGTCGGCGTACTAACTTTCGAGTGTTTTCAAACGAGTTTCCCATTTCATTGGGACATCTAATCGATTGATCATCGCTTACCACCCACATACAAGCGACCGGGGAGGAGCTGAAGAATCGTGACCTCAAGTGGATTTTTGAAAAAATGATCGATCAATCTCGATGGACTTGACAATCGAAAACGATTAGTCGCTTTGGGCCTATCGAAATACGTTCAAGACGTCGATCGGCACTTCTCATTGTCGAATATTTTATGGCAAAGCTTTTCATTTATATGTCATGCTTGAGAATAAGGCATTATGGGCGGTGAAACTACATAATATGGATGCTAGTCTTGTTGCTTTAGAAAGAAAGTACATACTACTAGAGTTGGAGGAGTACGAGGTTCCATGCATAAGAAACCGAAAGATTATACAAGGCGAAAGCTAATAATGCGAAGGCGGTGGTAAAGTTCATGCAATGCCTTTTCACACGTTTCCACGCCCGTCACTCAGCCATAAGCGGTCGGCGTACTAACTTTCGAGTGTTTTCAAACGAGTTTCCCATTTCATTGGGACATCTAATCGATTGATCATCGCTTACCACCCACATACGAGCGACCGGGAGGAAGCTGAAGAATCGTGACCTCAAGTGGATTTTTGAAAAAATGATCGATCAATCTATGATGGACTTGACAATCGAAAACGATTAGTCGCTTTGGGCCTATCGAAATACGTTCAAGACGTCGATCGGCACTTCTCATTGTCGAATATTTTATGGCAAAGCTTTTCATTTATATGTCATGCTTGAGAATAAGGCATTATGGGCGGTGAAACTACATAATATGGATGCTAGTCTTGTTGCTTTAGAAAGAAAGTACATACTACTAGAGTTGGAGGAGTACAGGTTCCGTGCATAAAAAACCGAAAGATTATACAAGGCGAAAGCTAATAATGCGAAGGCGGTGGTAAAGTTCATGCAATGCCTTTTCACACGTTTCCACGCCCGTCACTCAGCCATAAGCGATCGGCGTACTAACTTTCAGAGTGTTTTCAAACGAGTTTCCCATTTCATTGGGACATCTAATCGATTGATCATCGCTTACCACCCACATACAAGCGACCGGGAGGAGCGAAGAATCGTGACCTCAAGTGGATTTTTGAAAAAATGATCGATCAATCTCGATGGACTTGACAATCGAAAACGATTAGTCGCTTTGGGCCTATCGAAATACGTTCAAGACGTCGATCGGCACTTCTCATTGTCGAATATTTTATGGCAAAGCTTTTCATTTATATGTCATGCTTGAGAATAAGGCATTATGGGCGGTGAAACTACATAATATGGATGCTAGTCTTGTTGCTTTAGAAAGAAAGTACATACTACTAGAGTTGGAGGAGTACGGGTTCCATGCATAAGAAACCGAAAGATTATACAAGGCGAAAGCTAATAATGCGAAGGCGGTGGTAAAGTTCATGCAATGCCTTTTCACACGTTTCGACGCCCGTCACTCGGCCATAAGCGATCGGCGTACTAACTTTCGAGTGTTTTCAAACGAGTTTCCCATTTCATTGGGACATCTAATCGATTGATCATCGCTTACCACCCACATACAAGCGACCGGGAGGAAGCGAAGAATCGTGACCTCAAGTGGATTTTTGAAAAAATGATCGATCAATCTCTCGATGGACTTGACAATCGAAAACGATTAGTCGCTTTGGGCCTATCGAAATACGTTCAAGACGTCGATCGGCACTTCTCATTGTCGAATATTTTATGGCAAAGCTTTTCATTTATATGTCATGCTTGAGAATAAGGCATTATGGGCGGTGAAACTACATAATATGGATGCTAGTCTTGTTGCTTTAGAAAGAAAGTACATACTACTAGAGTTGGAGGAGTACAGGTTCCGTGCATAAAAAACCGAAAGATTATACAAGGCGAAAGCTAATAATGCGAAGGCGGTGGTAAAGTTCATGCAATGCCTTTTCACACGTTTCCACGCCCGTCACTCAGCCATAAGCGGTCGGCGTACTAACTTTCAGAGTGTTTTCAAACGAGTTTCCCATTTCATTGGGACATCTAATCGATTGATCATCGCTTACCACCCACATACAAGCGACCGGGAGGAGGCGAAGAATCGTGACCTCAAGTGGATTTTTGAAAAAATGATCGATCAATCTACGATGGACTTGACAATCGAAAACGATTAGTCGCTTTGGGCCTATCGAAATACGTTCAAGACGTCGATCGGCACAAATAAAGACGTCTATCGGCACTTCTCATTGTCGAATATTTTATGGCAAAGCTTTTCATTTATATGTCATGCTTGAGAATAAGGCATTATGGGCGGTGAAACTACATAATATGGATGCTAGTCTTGTTGCTTTAGAAAGAAAGTACATACTACTAGAGTTGGAGGAGTACGGGTTCCATGCATAAGAAACCGAAAGATTATACAAGGCGAAAGCTAATAATGCGAAGGCGGTGGTAAAGTTCATGCAATGCCTTTTCACACGTTTCGACGCCCGTCACTCGGCCATAAGCGATCGGCGTACTAACTTTCGAGTGTTTTCAAACGAGTTTCCCATTTCATTGGGACATCTAATCGATTGATCATCGCTTACCACCCACATACAAGCGACCGGGAGGAGCTGAAGAATCGTGACCTCAAGTGGATTTTTGAAAAAATGATCGATCAATCTATGATGGACTTGACAATCGAAAACGATGAGTCGCTTTGGGCCTATCGAAATACGTTCAAGACGTCGATCGGCACTTCTCATTGTCGAATATTTTATGGCAAAGCTTTTCATTTATATGTCATGCTTGAGAATAAGGCATTATGGGCGGTGAAACTACATAATATGGATGCTAGTCTTGTTGCTTTAGAAAGAAAGTACATACTACTAGAGTTGGAGGAGTACTGGTTCCATGCATAAGAAACCAAAAGATTATACAAGGCGAAAGCTAATAATGAGAAGGCGGTGGTAAAGTTCATGCAATGCCTTTTCACACGTTTCGACGCCATAACTCAGCCATAAGCGGTCGGCGTACTCACTATCAGAGTGTTTTAAAACGAGTTTCCCATTTCATTGGGACATCTAATCGATTGATCATCGCTTACCACCCACATACAAGCGACCGGGGAGGAGCTGAAGAATCGTGACCTCAAGTGGATTTTTGAAAAAATGATCGATCAATCTACGATGGACTTGACAATCAAAAACGATGAGTCGCTTTGGGCCTATCGAAATACGTTCAAGACGTCTATCGGCACTTCTCATTGTCGAATATTTTATGGCAAAGCTTTTCATTTATATGTCATGCTTGAGAATAAGGCATTATGGGCGGTGAAACTACATAATATGGATGCTAGTCTTGTTGCTTTAGAAAGAAAGTACATACTACTAGAGTTGGAGGAGTACGGGTTCCATGCATAAGAAACCGAAAGATTATACAAGGCGAAAGCTAATAATGCGAAGGCGGTGGTAAAGTTCATGCAATGCCTTTTCACACGTTTCGACGCCCGTCACTCGGCCATAAGCGATCGGCGTACTAACTTTCGAGTGTTTTCAAACGAGTTTCCCATTTCATTGGGACATCTAATCGATTGATCATCGCTTACCACCCACATACAAGCGACCGGGAGGAGCTGAAGAATCGTGACCTCAAGTGGATTTTTGAAAAAATGATCGATCAATCTATGATGGACTTGACAATCAAAAACGATGAGTCGCTTTGGGCCTATCGAAATACGTTCAAGACGTCTATCGGCACTTCTCATTGTCGAATATTTTATGGCAAAGCTTTTCATTTATATGTCATGCTTGAGAATAAGGCATTATGGGCGGTGAAACTACATAATATGGATGCTAGTCTTGTTGCTTTAGAAAGAAAGTACATACTACTAGAGTTGGAGGAGTACGGGTTCCATGCATAAGAAACCAAAAGATTATACAAGGCGAAAGCTAATAATGCGAAGGCGGTGGTAAAGTTCATGCAATGCCTTTTCACACGTTTCGACGCCGTCACTCGGCCATAAGCGATCGGCGTACTAACTTTCGAGTGTTTTCAAACGAGTTTCCCATTTCATTGGGACATCTAATCGATTGATCATCGCTTACCACCCACATACAAGCGACCGGGAGGAAGCGAAGAATCGTGACCTCAAGTGGATTTTTGAAAAAATGATCGATCAATCTCGATGGACTTGACAATCAAAAACGATGAGTCGCTTTGGGCCTATCGAAATACGTTCAAGACGTCTATCGGCACTTCTCATTGTCGAATATTTTATGGCAAAGCTTTTCATTTATATGTCATGCTTGAGAATAAGGCATTATGGGCGGTGAAACTACATAATATGGATGCTAGTCTTGTTGCTTTAGAAAGAAAGTACATACTACTAGAGTTGGAGGAGTACGGGTTCCATGCATAAGAAACCGAAAGATTATACAAGGCGAAAGCTAATAATGCGAAGGCGGTGGTAAAGTTCATGCAATGCCTTTTCACACGTTTCGACGCCGTCACTCGGCCATAAGCGATCGGCGTACTAACTTTCGAGTGTTTTCAAACGAGTTTCCCATTTCATTGGGACATCTAATCGATTGATCATCGCTTACCACCCACATACAAGCGACCGGGAGGAGCGAAGAATCGTGACCTCAAGTGGATTTTTGAAAAAATGATCGATCAATCTACGATGGACTTGACAATCAAAAACGATGAGTAGCTTTGGGCCTATCGAAATACGTTCAAGACGTCTATCGGCACTTCTCATTGTCGAATATTTTATGGCAAAGCTTTTCATTTATATGTCATGCTTGAGAATAAGGCATTATGGGCGGTGAAACTACATAATATGGATGCTAGTCTTGTTGCTTTAGAAAGAAAGTACATACTACTAGAGTTGGAGGAGTACCGGTTCCATGCATAAGAAACCAAAAGATTATACAAGGCGAAAGCTAATAATGCGAAGGCGGTGGTAAAGTTCATGCAATGCCTTTTCACACGTTTCGACGCCGTCACTCGGCCATAAGCGATCGGCGTACTAACTTTCGAGTGTTTTCAAACGAGTTTCCCATTTCATTGGGACATCTAATCGATTGATCATCGCTTACCACCCACATACAAGCGACCGGGAGGAAGCTGAAGAATCGTGACCTCAAGTGGATTTTTGAAAAAATGATCGATCAATCTACGATGGACTTGACAATCAAAAACGATGAGTCGCTTTGGGCCTATCGAAATACGTTCAAGACGTCTATCGGCACTTCTCATTGTCGAATATTTTATGGCAAAGCTTTTCATTTATATGTCATGCTTGAGAATAAGGCATTATGGGCGGTGAAACTACATAATATGGATGCTAGTCTTGTTGCTTTAGAAAGAAAGTACATACTACTAGAGTTGGAGGAGTACGGGTTCCATGCATAAGAAACCGAAAGATTATACAAGGCGAAAGCTAATAATGCGAAGGCGGTGGTAAAGTTCATGCAATGCCTTTTCACACGTTTCGACGCCCGTCACTCGGCCATAAGCGATCGGCGTACTAACTTTCGAGTGTTTTCAAACGAGTTTCCCATTTCATTGGGACATCTAATCGATTGATCATCGCTTACCACCCACATACAAGCGACCGGGAGGAGCTGAAGAATCGTGACCTCAAGTGGATTTTTGAAAAAATGATCGATCAATCTCGATGGACTTGACAATCAAAAACGATGAGTAGCTTTGGGCCTATCGAAATACGTTCAAGACGTCTATCGGCACTTCTCATTGTCGAATATTTTATGGCAAAGCTTTTCATTTATATGTCATGCTTGAGAATAAGGCATTATGGGCGGTGAAACTACATAATATGGATGCTAGTCTTGTTGCTTTAGAAAGAAAGTACATACTACTAGAGTTGGAGGAGTACGGGTTCCATGCATAAGAAACCAAAAGATTATACAAGGCGAAAGCTAATAATGCGAAGGCGGTGGTAAAGTTCATGCAATGCCTTTTCACACGTTTCGACGCCCGTCACTCGGCCATAAGCGATCGGCGTACTAACTTTCGAGTGTTTTCAAACGAGTTTCCCATTTCATTGGGACATCTAATCGATTGATCATCGCTTACCACCCACATACAAGCGACCGGGAGGAGCTGAAGAATCGTGACCTCAAGTGGATTTTTGAAAAAATGATCGATCAATCTACGATGGACTTGACAATCAAAAACGATGAGTCGCTTTGGGCCTATCGAAATACGTTCAAGACGTCTATCGGCACTTCTCATTGTCGAATATTTTATGGCAAAGCTTTTCATTTATATGTCATGCTTGAGAATAAGGCATTATGGGCGGTGAAACTACATAATATGGATGCTAGTCTTGTTGCTTTAGAAAGAAAGTACATACTACTAGAGTTGGAGGAGTACGAGGTTCCATGCATAAGAAACCAAAAGATTATACAAGGCGAAAGCTAATAATGCGAAGGCGGTGGTAAAGTTCATGCAATGCCTTTTCACACGTTTCGACGCCCGTCACTCGGCCATAAGCGATCGGCGTACTAACTTTCGAGTGTTTTCAAACGAGTTTCCCATTTCATTGGGACATCTAATCGATTGATCATCGCTTACCACCCACATACAAGCGACCGGGAGGAGCTGAAGAATCGTGACCTCAAGTGGATTTTTGAAAAAATGATCGATCAATCTCGATGGACTTGTCAATCAAAAACGATGAGTCGCTTTGGGCCTATCGAAATACGTTCAAGACGTCTATCGGCACTTCTCATTGTCGAATATTTTATGGCAAAGCTTTTCATTTATATGTCATGCTTGAGAATAAGGCATTATGGGCGGTGAAACTACATAATATGGATGCTAGTCTTGTTGCTTTAGAAAGAAAGTACATACTACTAGAGTTGGAGGAGTACGGGTTCCATGCATAAGAAACCGAAAGATTATACAAGGCGAAAGCTAATAATGCGAAGGCGGTGGTAAAGTTCATGCAATGCCTTTTCACACGTTTCGACGCCCGTCACTCGGCCATAAGCGATCGGCGTACTAACTTTCGAGTGTTTTCAAACGAGTTTCCCATTTCATTGGGACATCTAATCGATTGATCATCGCTTACCACCCACATACAAGCGACCGGGAGGAAGCTGAAGAATCGTGACCTCAAGTGGATTTTTGAAAAAATGATCGATCAATCTCGATGGACTTGTCAATAAAAAACGATGAGTAGCTTTGGGCCTATCGAAATACGTTCAAGACGTCTATCGGCACTTCTCATTGTCGAATATTTTATGGCAAAGCTTTTCATTTATATGTCATGCTTGAGAATAAGGCATTATGGGCGGTGAAACTACATAATATGGATGCTAGTCTTGTTGCTTTAGAAAGAAAGTACATACTACTAGAGTTGGAGGAGTACGGGTTCCATGCATAAGAAACCGAAAGATTATACAAGGCGAAAGCTAATAATGCGAAGGCGGTGGTAAAGTTCATGCAATGCCTTTTCACACGTTTCGACGCCCGTCACTCGGCCATAAGCGATCGGCGTACTAACTTTCGAGTGTTTTCAAACGAGTTTCCCATTTCATTGGGACATCTAATCGATTGATCATCGCTTACCACCCACATACAAGCGACCGGGGAGGAGCTGAAGAATCGTGACCTCAAGTGGATTTTTGAAAAAATGATCGATCAATCTCGATGGACTTGACAATCAAAAACGATGAGTCGCTTTGGGCCTATCGAAATACGTTCAAGACGTCTATCGGCACTTCTCATTGTCGAATATTTTATGGCAAAGCTTTTCATTTATATGTCATGCTTGAGAATAAGGCATTATGGGCGGTGAAACTACATAATATGGATGCTAGTCTTGTTGCTTTAGAAAGAAAGTACATACTACTAGAGTTGGAGGAGTACGGGTTCCATGCATAAGAAACCGAAAGATTATACAAGGCGAAAGCTAATAATGCGAAGGCGGTGGTAAAGTTCATGCAATGCCTTTTCACACGTTTCGACGCCCGTCACTCGGCCATAAGCGATCGGCGTACTAACTTTCGAGTGTTTTCAAACGAGTTTCCCATTTCATTGGGACATCTAATCGATTGATCATCGCTTACCACCCACATACAAGCGACCGGGAGGAGCGAAGAATCGTGACCTCAAGTGGATTTTTGAAAAAATGATCGATCAATCTCGATGGACTTGTCAATCAAAAACGATGAGTCGCTTTGGGCCTATCGAAATACGTTCAAGACGTCTATCGGCACTTCTCATTGTCGAATATTTTATGGCAAAGCTTTTCATTTATATGTCATGCTTGAGAATAAGGCATTATGGGCGGTGAAACTACATAATATGGATGCTAGTCTTGTTGCTTTAGAAAGAAAGTACATACTACTAGAGTTGGAGGAGTACGGGTTCCATGCATAAGAAACCGAAAGATTATACAAGGCGAAAGCTAATAATGCGAAGGCGGTGGTAAAGTTCATGCAATGCCTTTTCACACGTTTCGACGCCCGTCACTCGGCCATAAGCGATCGGCGTACTAACTTTCGAGTGTTTTCAAACGAGTTTCCCATTTCATTGGGACATCTAATCGATTGATCATCGCTTACCACCCACATACAAGCGACCGGGAGGAGCTGAAGAATCGTGACCTCAAGTGGATTTTTGAAAAAATGATCGATCAATCTCGATGGACTTGTCAATCAAAAACGATGAGTCGCTTTGGGCCTATCGAAATACGTTCAAGACGTCTATCGGCACTTCTCATTGTCGAATATTTTATGGCAAAGCTTTTCATTTATATGTCATGCTTGAGAATAAGGCATTATGGGCGGTGAAACTACATAATATGGATGCTAGTCTTGTTGCTTTAGAAAGAAAGTACATACTACTAGAGTTGGAGGAGTACGGGTTCCATGCATAAGAAACCAAAAGATTATACAAGGCGAAAGCTAATAATGCGAAGGCGGTGGTAAAGTTCATGCAATGCCTTTTCACACGTTTCGACGCCCGTCACTCGGCCATAAGCGATCGGCGTACTAACTTTCGAGTGTTTTCAAACGAGTTTCCCATTTCATTGGGACATCTAATCGATTGATCATCGCTTACCACCCACATACAAGCGACCGGGGAGGAGCTGAAGAATCGTGACCTCAAGTGGATTTTTGAAAAAATGATCGATCAATCTCGATGGACTTGTCAATCAAAAACGATGAGTCGCTTTGGGCCTATCGAAATACGTTCAAGACGTCTATCGGCACTTCTCATTGTCGAATATTTTATGGCAAAGCTTTTCATTTATATGTCATGCTTGAGAATAAGGCATTATGGGCGGTGAAACTACATAATATGGATGCTAGTCTTGTTGCTTTAGAAAGAAAGTACATACTACTAGAGTTGGAGGAGTACGGGTTCCATGCATAAGAAACCAAAAGATTATACAAGGCGAAAGCTAATAATGCGAAGGCGGTGGTAAAGTTCATGCAATGCCTTTTCACACGTTTCGACGCCGTCACTCGGCCATAAGCGATCGGCGTACTAACTTTCGAGTGTTTTCAAACGAGTTTCCCATTTCATTGGGACATCTAATCGATTGATCATCGCTTACCACCCACATACAAGCGACCAGGAGGAACTAAAGAATCGTGACCTCAAGTGGATTTTTGAAAAAATGATCGATCAATCTCGGATGGACTTGACAATCAAAAACGATGAGTCGCTTTGGGCCTATCGAAATACGTTCAAGACGTCTATCGGCACTTCTCATTGTCGAATATTTTATGGCAAAGCTTTTCATTTATATGTCATGCTTGAGAATAAGGCATTATGGGCGGTGAAACTACATAATATGGATGCTAGTCTTGTTGCTTTAGAAAGAAAGTACATACTACTAGAGTTGGAGGAGTACGGGTTCCATGCATAAGAAACCGAAAGATTATACAAGGCGAAAGCTAATAATGCGAAGGCGGTGGTAAAGTTCATGCAATGCCTTTTCACACGTTTCGACGCCGTCACTCGGCCATAAGCGATCGGCGTACTAACTTTCGAGTGTTTTCAAACGAGTTTCCCATTTCATTGGGACATCTAATCGATTGATCATCGCTTACCACCCACATACAAGCGACCGGGAGGAGCTGAAGAATCGTGACCTCAAGTGGATTTTTGAAAAAAATGATCGATCAATCTCTGATGGACTTGTCAATCAAAAACGATGAGTAGCTTTGGGCCTATCGAAATACGTTCAAGACGTCTATCGGCACTTCTCATTGTCGAATATTTTATGGCAAAGCTTTTCATTTATATGTCATGCTTGAGAATAAGGCATTATGGGCGGTGAAACTACATAATATGGATGCTAGTCTTGTTGCTTTAGAAAGAAAGTACATACTACTAGAGTTGGAGGAGTACGAGGTTCCATGCATAAGAAACCAAAAGATTATACAAGGCGAAAGCTAATAATGCGAAGGCGGTGGTAAAGTTCATGCAATGCCTTTTCACACGTTTCGACGCCGTCACTCGGCCATAAGCGATCGGCGTACTAACTTTCGAGTGTTTTCAAACGAGTTTCCCATTTCATTGGGACATCTAATCGATTGATCATCGCTTACCACCCACATACAAGCGACCGGGAGGAGCTGAAGAATCGTGACCTCAAGTGGATTTTTGAAAAAATGATCGATCAATCTCGATGGACTTGTCAATCAAAAACGATGAGTCGCTTTGGGCCTATCGAAATACGTTCAAGACGTCTATCGGCACTTCTCATTGTCGAATATTTTATGGCAAAGCTTTTCATTTATATGTCATGCTTGAGAATAAGGCATTATGGGCGGTGAAACTACATAATATGGATGCTAGTCTTGTTGCTTTAGAAAGAAAGTACATACTACTAGAGTTGGAGGAGTACGGGTTCCATGCATAAGAAACCAAAAGATTATACAAGGCGAAAGCTAATAATGCGAAGGCGGTGGTAAAGTTCATGCAATGCCTTTTCACACGTTTCGACGCCCGTCACTCGGCCATAAGCGATCGGCGTACTAACTTTCGAGTGTTTTCAAACGAGTTTCCCATTTCATTGGGACATCTAATCGATTGATCATCGCTTACCACCCACATACAAGCGACCGGGGAGGAGCGAAGAATCGTGACCTCAAGTGGATTTTGAAAAAATGATCGATCAATCTCGATGGACTTGTCAATCAAAAACGATGAGTCGCTTTGGGCCTATCGAAATACGTTCAAGACGTCTATCGGCACTTCTCATTGTCGAATATTTTATGGCAAAGCTTTTCATTTATATGTCATGCTTGAGAATAAGGCATTATGGGCGGTGAAACTACATAATATGGATGCTAGTCTTGTTGCTTTAGAAAGAAAGTACATACTACTAGAGTTGGAGGAGTACGGGTTCCATGCATAAGAAACCAAAAGATTATACAAGGCGAAAGCTAATAATGCGAAGGCGGTGGTAAAGTTCATGCAATGCCTTTTCACACGTTTCGACGCCCGTCACTCGGCCATAAGCGATCGGCGTACTAACTTTCGAGTGTTTTCAAACGAGTTTCCCATTTCATTGGGACATCTAATCGATTGATCATCGCTTACCACCCACATACAAGCGACCGGGAGGAGCTGAAGAATCGTGACCTCAAGTGGATTTTTGAAAAAATGATCGATCAATCTCGATGGACTTGTCAATCAAAAACGATGAGTCGCTTTGGGCCTATCGAAATACGTTCAAGACGTCTATCGGCACTTCTCATTGTCGAATATTTTATGGCAAAGCTTTTCATTTATATGTCATGCTTGAGAATAAGGCATTATGGGCGGTGAAACTACATAATATGGATGCTAGTCTTGTTGCTTTAGAAAGAAAGTACATACTACTAGAGTTGGAGGAGTACGGGTTCCATGCATAAGAAACCAAAAGATTATACAAGGCGAAAGCTAATAATGCGAAGGCGGTGGTAAAGTTCATGCAATGCCTTTTCACACGTTTCGACGCCGTCACTCGGCCATAAGCGATCGGCGTACTAACTTTCGAGTGTTTTCAAACGAGTTTCCCATTTCATTGGGACATCTAATCGATTGATCATCGCTTACCACCCACATACAAGCGACCAGGAGGAACTAAAGAATCGTGACCTCAAGTGGATTTTTGAAAAAATGATCGATCAATCTCGGATGGACTTGACAATCAAAAACGATGAGTCGCTTTGGGCCTATCGAAATACGTTCAAGACGTCTATCGGCACTTCTCATTGTCGAATATTTTATGGCAAAGCTTTTCATTTATATGTCATGCTTGAGAATAAGGCATTATGGGCGGTGAAACTACATAATATGGATGCTAGTCTTGTTGCTTTAGAAAGAAAGTACATACTACTAGAGTTGGAGGAGTACGAGGTTCCATGCATAAGAAACCGAAAGATTATACAAGGCGAAAGCTAATAATGCGAAGGCGGTGGTAAAGTTCATGCAATGCCTTTTCACACGTTTCGACGCCCGTCACTCGGCCATAAGCGATCGGCGTACTAACTTTCGAGTGTTTTCAAACGAGTTTCCCATTTCATTGGGACATCTAATCGATTGATCATCGCTTACCACCCACATACAAGCGACCGGGGAGGAAGCGAAGAATCGTGACCTCAAGTGGATTTTTGAAAAAATGATCGATCAATCTCGATGGACTTGACAATCAAAAACGATGAGTCGCTTTGGGCCTATCGAAATACGTTCAAGACGTCTATCGGCACTTCTCATTGTCGAATATTTTATGGCAAAGCTTTTCATTTATATGTCATGCTTGAGAATAAGGCATTATGGGCGGTGAAACTACATAATATGGATGCTAGTCTTGTTGCTTTAGAAAGAAAGTACATACTACTAGAGTTGGAGGAGTACGGGTTCCATGCATAAGAAACCAAAAGATTATACAAGGCGAAAGCTAATAATGCGAAGGCGGTGGTAAAGTTCATGCAATGCCTTTTCACACGTTTCGACGCCCGTCACTCGGCCATAAGCGATCGGCGTACTAACTTTCGAGTGTTTTCAAACGAGTTTCCCATTTCATTGGGACATCTAATCGATTGATCATCGCTTACCACCCACATACAAGCGACCGGGAGGAAGCTGAAGAATCGTGACCTCAAGTGGATTTTTGAAAAAATGATCGATCAATCTCGATGGACTTGACAATCAAAAACGATGAGTCGCTTTGGGCCTATCGAAATACGTTCAAGACGTCTATCGGCACTTCTCATTGTCGAATATTTTATGGCAAAGCTTTTCATTTATATGTCATGCTTGAGAATAAGGCATTATGGGCGGTGAAACTACATAATATGGATGCTAGTCTTGTTGCTTTAGAAAGAAAGTACATACTACTAGAGTTGGAGGAGTACGGGTTCCATGCATAAGAAACCGAAAGATTATACAAGGCGAAAGCTAATAATGCGAAGGCGGTGGTAAAGTTCATGCAATGCCTTTTCACACGTTTCGACGCCCGTCACTCGGCCATAAGCGATCGGCGTACTAACTTTCGAGTGTTTTCAAACGAGTTTCCCATTTCATTGGGACATCTAATCGATTGATCATCGCTTACCACCCACATACAAGCGACCGGGAGGAGCGAAGAATCGTGACCTCAAGTGGATTTTGAAAAAATGATCGATCAATCTCTCGATGGACTTGACAATCAAAAACGATGAGTCGCTTTGGGCCTATCGAAATACGTTCAAGACGTCTATCGGCACTTCTCATTGTCGAATATTTTATGGCAAAGCTTTTCATTTATATGTCATGCTTGAGAATAAGGCATTATGGGCGGTGAAACTACATAATATGGATGCTAGTCTTGTTGCTTTAGAAAGAAAGTACATACTACTAGAGTTGGAGGAGTACGGGTTCCATGCATAAGAAACCAAAAGATTATACAAGGCGAAAGCTAATAATGCGAAGGCGGTGGTAAAGTTCATGCAATGCCTTTTCACACGTTTCGACGCCCGTCACTCGGCCATAAGCGATCGGCGTACTAACTTTCGAGTGTTTTCAAACGAGTTTCCCATTTCATTGGGACATCTAATCGATTGATCATCGCTTACCACCCACATACAAGCGACCGGGAGGAAGCTGAAGAATCGTGACCTCAAGTGGATTTTTGAAAAAATGATCGATCAATCTCTGATGGACTTGACAATCGAAAACGATGAGTCGCTTTGGGCCTATCGAAATACGTTCAAGACGTCTATCGGCACTTCTCATTGTCGAATATTTTATGGCAAAGCTTTTCATTTATATGTCATGCTTGAGAATAAGGCATTATGGGCGGTGAAACTACATAATATGGATGCTAGTCTTGTTGCTTTAGAAAGAAAGTACATACTACTAGAGTTGGAGGAGTACGGGTTCCATGCATAAGAAACCGAAAGATTATACAAGGCGAAAGCTAATAATGCGAAGGCGGTGGTAAAGTTCATGCAATGCCTTTTCACACGTTTCGACGCCCGTCACTCGGCCATAAGCGATCGGCGTACTAACTTTCGAGTGTTTTCAAACGAGTTTCCCATTTCATTGGGACATCTAATCGATTGATCATCGCTTACCACCCACATACAAGCGACCGGGAGGAAGCTGAAGAATCGTGACCTCAAGTGGATTTTTGAAAAAATGATCGATCAATCTCTGATGGACTTGACAATCGAAAACGATGAGTCGCTTTGGGCCTATCGAAATACGTTCAAGACGTCTATCGGCACTTCTCATTGTCGAATATTTTATGGCAAAGCTTTTCATTTATATGTCATGCTTGAGAATAAGGCATTATGGGCGGTGAAACTACATAATATGGATGCTAGTCTTGTTGCTTTAGAAAGAAAGTACATACTACTAGAGTTGGAGGAGTACGGGTTCCATGCATAAGAAACCAAAAGATTATACAAGGCGAAAGCTAATAATGCGAAGGCGGTGGTAAAGTTCATGCAATGCCTTTTCACACGTTTCGACCGCCGTCACTCGGCCATAAGCGATCGGCGTACTAACTTTCGAGTGTTTTCAAACGAGTTTCCCATTTCATTGGGACATCTAATCGATTGATCATCGCTTACCACCCACATACAAGCGACCGGGAGGAGCTGAAGAATCGTGACCTCAAGTGGATTTTTGAAAAAATGATCGATCAATCTCTGATGGACTTGACAATCGAAAACGATGAGTCGCTTTGGGCCTATCGAAATACGTTCAAGACGTCTATCGGCACTTCTCATTGTCGAATATTTTATGGCAAAGCTTTTCATTTATATGTCATGCTTGAGAATAAGGCATTATGGGCGGTGAAACTACATAATATGGATGCTAGTCTTGTTGCTTTAGAAAGAAAGTACATACTACTAGAGTTGGAGGAGTACGGGTTCCATGCATAAGAAACCGAAAGATTATACAAGGCGAAAGCTAATAATGCGAAGGCGGTGGTAAAGTTCATGCAATGCCTTTTCACACGTTTCGACGCCCGTCACTCGGCCATAAGCGATCGGCGTACTAACTTTCGAGTGTTTTCAAACGAGTTTCCCATTTCATTGGGACATCTAATCGATTGATCATCGCTTACCACCCACATACAAGCGACCGGGAGGAGCGAAGAATCGTGACCTCAAGTGGATTTTTGAAAAAATGATCGATCAATCTCTGATGGACTTGACAATCGAAAACGATGAGTCGCTTTGGGCCTATCGAAATACGTTCAAGACGTCTATCGGCACTTCTCATTGTCGAATATTTTATGGCAAAGCTTTTCATTTATATGTCATGCTTGAGAATAAGGCATTATGGGCGGTGAAACTACATAATATGGATGCTAGTCTTGTTGCTTTAGAAAGAAAGTACATACTACTAGAGTTGGAGGAGTACGGGTTCCATGCATAAGAAACCGAAAGATTATACAAGGCGAAAGCTAATAATGCGAAGGCGGTGGTAAAGTTCATGCAATGCCTTTTCACACGTTTCGACGCCCGTCACTCGGCCATAAGCGATCGGCGTACTAACTTTCGAGTGTTTTCAAACGAGTTTCCCATTTCATTGGGACATCTAATCGATTGATCATCGCTTACCACCCACATACAAGCGACCGGGAGGAAGCTGAAGAATCGTGACCTCAAGTGGATTTTTGAAAAAATGATCGATCAATCTATGATGGACTTGACAATCAAAAACGATGAGTCGCTTTGGGCCTATCGAAATACGTTCAAGACGTCTATCGGCACTTCTCATTGTCGAATATTTTATGGCAAAGCTTTTCATTTATATGTCATGCTTGAGAATAAGGCATTATGGGCGGTGAAACTACATAATATGGATGCTAGTCTTGTTGCTTTAGAAAGAAAGTACATACTACTAGAGTTGGAGGAGTACGGGTTCCATGCATAAGAAACCAAAAGATTATACAAGGCGAAAGCTAATAATGCGAAGGCGGTGGTAAAGTTCATGCAATGCCTTTTCACACGTTTCGACGCCCGTCACTCGGCCATAAGCGATCGGCGTACTAACTTTCGAGTGTTTTCAAACGAGTTTCCCATTTCATTGGGACATCTAATCGATTGATCATCGCTTACCACCCACATACAAGCGACCGGGAGGAAGCTGAAGAATCGTGACCTCAAGTGGATTTTTGAAAAAATGATCGATCAATCTCTGATGGACTTGACAATCGAAAACGATGAGTCGCTTTGGGCCTATCGAAATACGTTCAAGACGTCTATCGGCACTTCTCATTGTCGAATATTTTATGGCAAAGCTTTTCATTTATATGTCATGCTTGAGAATAAGGCATTATGGGCGGTGAAACTACATAATATGGATGCTAGTCTTGTTGCTTTAGAAAGAAAGTACATACTACTAGAGTTGGAGGAGTACGAGGTTCCATGCATAAGAAACCGAAAGATTATACAAGGCGAAAGCTAATAATGCGAAGGCGGTGGTAAAGTTCATGCAATGCCTTTTCACACGTTTCGACGCCGTCACTCGGCCATAAGCGATCGGCGTACTAACTTTCGAGTGTTTTCAAACGAGTTTCCCATTTCATTGGGACATCTAATCGATTGATCATCGCTTACCACCCACATACAAGCGACCGGGAGGAAGCTGAAGAATCGTGACCTCAAGTGGATTTTTGAAAAAATGATCGATCAATCTCTGATGGACTTGACAATCGAAAACGATGAGTCGCTTTGGGCCTATCGAAATACGTTCAAGACGTCTATCGGCACTTCTCATTGTCGAATATTTTATGGCAAAGCTTTTCATTTATATGTCATGCTTGAGAATAAGGCATTATGGGCGGTGAAACTACATAATATGGATGCTAGTCTTGTTGCTTTAGAAAGAAAGTACATACTACTAGAGTTGGAGGAGTACGGGTTCCATGCATAAGAAACCGAAAGATTATACAAGGCGAAAGCTAATAATGCGAAGGCGGTGGTAAAGTTCATGCAATGCCTTTTCACACGTTTCGACGCCCGTCACTCGGCCATAAGCGATCGGCGTACTAACTTTCGAGTGTTTTCAAACGAGTTTCCCATTTCATTGGGACATCTAATCGATTGATCATCGCTTACCACCCACATACAAGCGACCGGGAGGAGCGAAGAATCGTGACCTCAAGTGGATTTTTGAAAAAATGATCGATCAATCTCTGATGGACTTGACAATCGAAAACGATGAGTCGCTTTGGGCCTATCGAAATACGTTCAAGACGTCTATCGGCACTTCTCATTGTCGAATATTTTATGGCAAAGCTTTTCATTTATATGTCATGCTTGAGAATAAGGCATTATGGGCGGTGAAACTACATAATATGGATGCTAGTCTTGTTGCTTTAGAAAGAAAGTACATACTACTAGAGTTGGAGGAGTACGGGTTCCATGCATAAGAAACCGAAAGATTATACAAGGCGAAAGCTAATAATGCGAAGGCGGTGGTAAAGTTCATGCAATGCCTTTTCACACGTTTCGACGCCCGTCACTCGGCCATAAGCGATCGGCGTACTAACTTTTCGAGTGTTTTCAAACGAGTTTCCCATTTCATTGGGACATCTAATCGATTGATCATCGCTTACCACCCACATACAAGCGACCGGGAGGAGCTGAAGAATCGTGACCTCAAGTGGATTTTTGAAAAAATGATCGATCAATCTCTGATGGACTTGACAATCGAAAACGATGAGTCGCTTTGGGCCTATCGAAATACGTTCAAGACGTCTATCGGCACTTCTCATTGTCGAATATTTTATGGCAAAGCTTTTCATTTATATGTCATGCTTGAGAATAAGGCATTATGGGCGGTGAAACTACATAATATGGATGCTAGTCTTGTTGCTTTAGAAAGAAAGTACATACTACTAGAGTTGGAGGAGTACGGGTTCCATGCATAAGAAACCAAAAGATTATACAAGGCGAAAGCTAATAATGCGAAGGCGGTGGTAAAGTTCATGCAATGCCTTTTCACACGTTTCGACGCCCGTCACTCGGCCATAAGCGATCGGCGTACTAACTTTCGAGTGTTTTCAAACGAGTTTCCCATTTCATTGGGACATCTAATCGATTGATCATCGCTTACCACCCACATACAAGCGACCGGGAGGAAGGCTGAAGAATCGTGACCTCAAGTGGATTTTTGAAAAAATGATCGATCAATCTCCGATGGACTTGACAATCGAAAACGATGAGTCGCTTTGGGCCTATCGAAATACGTTCAAGACGTCTATCGGCACTTCTCATTGTCGAATATTTTATGGCAAAGCTTTTCATTTATATGTCATGCTTGAGAATAAGGCATTATGGGCGGTGAAACTACATAATATGGATGCTAGTCTTGTTGCTTTAGAAAGAAAGTACATACTACTAGAGTTGGAGGAGTACGGGTTCCATGCATAAGAAACCGAAAGATTATACAAGGCGAAAGCTAATAATGCGAAGGCGGTGGTAAAGTTCATGCAATGCCTTTTCACACGTTTCGACGCCCGTCACTCGGCCATAAGCGATCGGCGTACTAACTTTCGAGTGTTTTCAAACGAGTTTCCCATTTCATTGGGACATCTAATCGATTGATCATCGCTTACCACCCACATACAAGCGACCGGGAGGAAGCTGAAGAATCGTGACCTCAAGTGGATTTTTGAAAAAATGATCGATCAATCTCCGATGGACTTGACAATCGAAAACGATGAGTCGCTTTGGGCCTATCGAAATACGTTCAAGACGTCTATCGGCACTTCTCATTGTCGAATATTTTATGGCAAAGCTTTTCATTTATATGTCATGCTTGAGAATAAGGCATTATGGGCGGTGAAACTACATAATATGGATGCTAGTCTTGTTGCTTTAGAAAGAAAGTACATACTACTAGAGTTGGAGGAGTACGGGTTCCATGCATAAGAAACCAAAAGATTATACAAGGCGAAAGCTAATAATGCGAAGGCGGTGGTAAAGTTCATGCAATGCCTTTTCACACGTTTCGACGCCCGTCACTCGGCCATAAGCGATCGGCGTACTAACTTTCGAGTGTTTTCAAACGAGTTTCCCATTTCATTGGGACATCTAATCGATTGATCATCGCTTACCACCCACATACAAGCGACCGGGAGGAGCTGAAGAATCGTGACCTCAAGTGGATTTTTGAAAAAATGATCGATCAATCTCGATGGACTTGACAATCAAAAACGATGAGTCGCTTTGGGCCTATCGAAATACGTTCAAGACGTCTATCGGCACTTCTCATTGTCGAATATTTTATGGCAAAGCTTTTCATTTATATGTCATGCTTGAGAATAAGGCATTATGGGCGGTGAAACTACATAATATGGATGCTAGTCTTGTTGCTTTAGAAAGAAAGTACATACTACTAGAGTTGGAGGAGTACGGGTTCCATGCATAAGAAACCGAAAGATTATACAAGGCGAAAGCTAATAATGCGAAGGCGGTGGTAAAGTTCATGCAATGCCTTTTCACACGTTTCGACGCCCGTCACTCGGCCATAAGCGATCGGCGTACTAACTTTCGAGTGTTTTCAAACGAGTTTCCCATTTCATTGGGACATCTAATCGATTGATCATCGCTTACCACCCACATACAAGCGACCGGGAGGAAGCTGAAGAATCGTGACCTCAAGTGGATTTTTGAAAAAATGATCGATCAATCTCTGATGGACTTGACAATCGAAAACGATGAGTCGCTTTGGGCCTATCGAAATACGTTCAAGACGTCTATCGGCACTTCTCATTGTCGAATATTTTATGGCAAAGCTTTTCATTTATATGTCATGCTTGAGAATAAGGCATTATGGGCGGTGAAACTACATAATATGGATGCTAGTCTTGTTGCTTTAGAAAGAAAGTACATACTACTAGAGTTGGAGGAGTACGGGTTCCATGCATAAGAAACCGAAAGATTATACAAGGCGAAAGCTAATAATGCGAAGGCGGTGGTAAAGTTCATGCAATGCCTTTTCACACGTTTCGACGCCCGTCACTCGGCCATAAGCGATCGGCGTACTAACTTTCGAGTGTTTTCAAACGAGTTTCCCATTTCATTGGGACATCTAATCGATTGATCATCGCTTACCACCCACATACAAGCGACCGGGGAGGAGCTGAAGAATCGTGACCTCAAGTGGATTTTTGAAAAAATGATCGATCAATCTCGGATGGACTTGACAATCAAAAACGATGAGTCGCTTTGGGCCTATCGAAATACGTTCAAGACGTCTATCGGCACTTCTCATTGTCGAATATTTTATGGCAAAGCTTTTCATTTATATGTCATGCTTGAGAATAAGGCATTATGGGCGGTGAAACTACATAATATGGATGCTAGTCTTGTTGCTTTAGAAAGAAAGTACATACTACTAGAGTTGGAGGAGTACGGGTTCCATGCATAAGAAACCAAAAGATTATACAAGGCGAAAGCTAATAATGCGAAGGCGGTGGTAAAGTTCATGCAATGCCTTTTCACACGTTTCGACGCCCGTCACTCGGCCATAAGCGATCGGCGTACTAACTTTCGAGTGTTTTCAAACGAGTTTCCCATTTCATTGGGACATCTAATCGATTGATCATCGCTTACCACCCACATACAAGCGACCGGGAGGAGCGAAGAATCGTGACCTCAAGTGGATTTTTGAAAAAATGATCGATCAATCTCGATGGACTTGACAATCAAAAACGATGAGTCGCTTTGGGCCTATCGAAATACGTTCAAGACGTCTATCGGCACTTCTCATTGTCGAATATTTTATGGCAAAGCTTTTCATTTATATGTCATGCTTGAGAATAAGGCATTATGGGCGGTGAAACTACATAATATGGATGCTAGTCTTGTTGCTTTAGAAAGAAAGTACATACTACTAGAGTTGGAGGAGTACGGGTTCCATGCATAAGAAACCAAAAGATTATACAAGGCGAAAGCTAATAATGCGAAGGCGGTGGTAAAGTTCATGCAATGCCTTTTCACACGTTTCGACGCCCGTCACTCGGCCATAAGCGATCGGCGTACTAACTTTCGAGTGTTTTCAAACGAGTTTCCCATTTCATTGGGACATCTAATCGATTGATCATCGCTTACCACCCACATACAAGCGACCGGGAGGAAGCTGAAGAATCGTGACCTCAAGTGGATTTTTGAAAAAATGATCGATCAATCTATGATGGACTTGACAATCAAAAACGATGAGTCGCTTTGGGCCTATCGAAATACGTTCAAGACGTCTATCGGCACTTCTCATTGTCGAATATTTTATGGCAAAGCTTTTCATTTATATGTCATGCTTGAGAATAAGGCATTATGGGCGGTGAAACTACATAATATGGATGCTAGTCTTGTTGCTTTAGAAAGAAAGTACATACTACTAGAGTTGGAGGAGTACGGGTTCCATGCATAAGAAACCGAAAGATTATACAAGGCGAAAGCTAATAATGCGAAGGCGGTGGTAAAGTTCATGCAATGCCTTTTCACACGTTTCGACGCCGTCACTCGGCCATAAGCGATCGGCGTACTAACTTTCGAGTGTTTTCAAACGAGTTTCCCATTTCATTGGGACATCTAATCGATTGATCATCGCTTACCACCCACATACAAGCGACCGGGGAGGAGCTGAAGAATCGTGACCTCAAGTGGATTTTTGAAAAAATGATCGATCAATCTCGATGGACTTGTCAATCAAAAACGATGAGTCGCTTTGGGCCTATCGAAATACGTTCAAGACGTCTATCGGCACTTCTCATTGTCGAATATTTTATGGCAAAGCTTTTCATTTATATGTCATGCTTGAGAATAAGGCATTATGGGCGGTGAAACTACATAATATGGATGCTAGTCTTGTTGCTTTAGAAAGAAAGTACATACTACTAGAGTTGGAGGAGTACGGGTTCCATGCATAAGAAACCAAAAGATTATACAAGGCGAAAGCTAATAATGCGAAGGCGGTGGTAAAGTTCATGCAATGCCTTTTCACACGTTTCGACGCCCGTCACTCGGCCATAAGCGATCGGCGTACTAACTTTCGAGTGTTTTCAAACGAGTTTCCCATTTCATTGGGACATCTAATCGATTGATCATCGCTTACCACCCACATACAAGCGACCAGGAGGAACTAAAGAATCGTGACCTCAAGTGGATTTTTGAAAAAATGATCGATCAATCTCGGATGGACTTGACAATCAAAAACGATGAGTCGCTTTGGGCCTATCGAAATACGTTCAAGACGTCTATCGGCACTTCTCATTGTCGAATATTTTATGGCAAAGCTTTTCATTTATATGTCATGCTTGAGAATAAGGCATTATGGGCGGTGAAACTACATAATATGGATGCTAGTCTTGTTGCTTTAGAAAGAAAGTACATACTACTAGAGTTGGAGGAGTACTGGTTCCATGCATAAGAAACCAAAAGATTATACAAGGCGAAAGCTAATAATGCGAAGGCGGTGGTAAAGTTCATGCAATGCCTTTTCACACGTTTCGACGCCCGTCACTCGGCCATAAGCGATCGGCGTACTAACTTTCGAGTGTTTTCAAACGAGTTTCCCATTTCATTGGGACATCTAATCGATTGATCATCGCTTACCACCCACATACAAGCGACCGGGAGGAGCGAAGAATCGTGACCTCAAGTGGATTTTTGAAAAAATGATCGATCAATCTCGATGGACTTGACAATCAAAAACGATGAGTCGCTTTGGGCCTATCGAAATACGTTCAAGACGTCTATCGGCACTTCTCATTGTCGAATATTTTATGGCAAAGCTTTTCATTTATATGTCATGCTTGAGAATAAGGCATTATGGGCGGTGAAACTACATAATATGGATGCTAGTCTTGTTGCTTTAGAAAGAAAGTACATACTACTAGAGTTGGAGGAGTACGGGTTCCATGCATAAGAAACCGAAAGATTATACAAGGCGAAAGCTAATAATGCGAAGGCGGTGGTAAAGTTCATGCAATGCCTTTTCACACGTTTCGACGCCCGTCACTCGGCCATAAGCGATCGGCGTACTAACTTTCGAGTGTTTTCAAACGAGTTTCCCATTTCATTGGGACATCTAATCGATTGATCATCGCTTACCACCCACATACAAGCGACCGGGGAGGAAGCTGAAGAATCGTGACCTCAAGTGGATTTTTGAAAAAATGATCGATCAATCTCGATGGACTTGTCAATCAAAAACGATGAGTCGCTTTGGGCCTATCGAAATACGTTCAAGACGTCTATCGGCACTTCTCATTGTCGAATATTTTATGGCAAAGCTTTTCATTTATATGTCATGCTTGAGAATAAGGCATTATGGGCGGTGAAACTACATAATATGGATGCTAGTCTTGTTGCTTTAGAAAGAAAGTACATACTACTAGAGTTGGAGGAGTACGGGTTCCATGCATAAGAAACCAAAAGATTATACAAGGCGAAAGCTAATAATGCGAAGGCGGTGGTAAAGTTCATGCAATGCCTTTTCACACGTTTCGACGCCCGTCACTCGGCCATAAGCGATCGGCGTACTAACTTTCGAGTGTTTTCAAACGAGTTTCCCATTTCATTGGGACATCTAATCGATTGATCATCGCTTACCACCCACATACAAGCGACCGGGAGGAGCGAAGAATCGTGACCTCAAGTGGATTTTTGAAAAAATGATCGATCAATCTCGATGGACTTGACAATCAAAAACGATGAGTCGCTTTGGGCCTATCGAAATACGTTCAAGACGTCTATCGGCACTTCTCATTGTCGAATATTTTATGGCAAAGCTTTTCATTTATATGTCATGCTTGAGAATAAGGCATTATGGGCGGTGAAACTACATAATATGGATGCTAGTCTTGTTGCTTTAGAAAGAAAGTACATACTACTAGAGTTGGAGGAGTACGGGTTCCATGCATAAGAAACCAAAAGATTATACAAGGCGAAAGCTAATAATGCGAAGGCGGTGGTAAAGTTCATGCAATGCCTTTTCACACGTTTCGACGCCCGTCACTCGGCCATAAGCGATCGGCGTACTAACTTTCGAGTGTTTTCAAACGAGTTTCCCATTTCATTGGGACATCTAATCGATTGATCATCGCTTACCACCCACATACAAGCGACCGGGAGGAGGCGAAGAATCGTGACCTCAAGTGGATTTTTGAAAAAATGATCGATCAATCTCGATGGACTTGTCAATCAAAAACGATGAGTCGCTTTGGGCCTATTGAAATACGTTCAAGACGTCTATCGGCACTTCTCATTGTCGAATATTTTATGGCAAAGCTTTTCATTTATATGTCATGCTTGAGAATAAGGCATTATGGGCGGTGAAACTACATAATATGGATGCTAGTCTTGTTGCTTTAGAAAGAAAGTACATACTACTAGAGTTGGAGGAGTACGGGTTCCATGCATAAGAAACCAAAAGATTATACAAGGCGAAAGCTAATAATGCGAAGGCGGTGGTAAAGTTCATGCAATGCCTTTTCACACGTTTCGACGCCCGTCACTCGGCCATAAGCGATCGGCGTACTAACTTTCGAGTGTTTTCAAACGAGTTTCCCATTTCATTGGGACATCTAATCGATTGATCATCGCTTACCACCCACATACAAGCGACCGGGAGGAGCTGAAGAATCGTGACCTCAAGTGGATTTTGAAAAAATGATCGATCAATCTCGATGGACTTGTCAATCAAAAACGATGAGTCGCTTTGGGCCTATCGAAATACGTTCAAGACGTCTATCGGCACTTCTCATTGTCGAATATTTTATGGCAAAGCTTTTCATTTATATGTCATGCTTGAGAATAAGGCATTATGGGCGGTGAAACTACATAATATGGATGCTAGTCTTGTTGCTTTAGAAAGAAAGTACATACTACTAGAGTTGGAGGAGTACGGGTTCCATGCATAAGAAACCAAAAGATTATACAAGGCGAAAGCTAATAATGCGAAGGCGGTGGTAAAGTTCATGCAATGCCTTTTCACACGTTTCGACGCCCGTCACTCGGCCATAAGCGATCGGCGTACTAACTTTCGAGTGTTTTCAAACGAGTTTCCCATTTCATTGGGACATCTAATCGATTGATCATCGCTTACCACCCACATACAAGCGACCGGGAGGAGGCGAAGAATCGTGACCTCAAGTGGATTTTTGAAAAATTGATCGATCAATCTCGATGGACTTGTCTATAAAAAACGATGAGTAGCTTTGGGCCTATCGAAATACGTTCAAGACGTCTATCGGCACTTCTCATTGTCGAATATTTTATGGCAAAGCTTTTCATTTATATGTCATGCTTGAGAATAAGGCATTATGGGCGGTGAAACTACATAATATGGATGCTAGTCTTGTTGCTTTAGAAAGAAAGTACATACTACTAGAGTTGGAGGAGTACAGGTTCCATGCATAAGAAACCAAAAGATTATACAAGGCGAAAGCTAATAATGCGAAGGCGGTGGTAAAGTTCATGCAATGCCTTTTCACACGTTTCGACGCCCGTCACTCAGCCATAAGCGATCGGCGTACTAACTTTCAGAGTGTTTTCAAACGAGTTTCCCATTTCATTGGGACATCTAATCGATTGATCATCGTTTACCACCCACATACAAGCGACCAGGAGGAGCGAAGAATCGTGACCTCAAGTGGATTTTTGAAAAAATGATCGATCAATCTCGATGGACTTGTCAATCAAAAACGATGAGTCGCTTTGGGCCTATCGAAATACGTTCAAGACGTCTATCGGCACTTCTCATTGTCGAATATTTTATGGCAAAGCTTTTCATTTATATGTCATGCTTGAGAATAAGGCATTATGGGCGGTGAAACTACATAATATGGATGCTAGTCTTGTTGCTTTAGAAAGAAAGTACATACTACTAGAGTTGGAGGAGTACGGGTTCCATGCATAAGAAACCAAAAGATTATACAAGGCGAAAGCTAATAATGCGAAGGCGGTGGTAAAGTTCATGCAATGCCTTTTCACACGTTTCGACGCCCGTCACTCGGCCATAAGCGATCGGCGTACTAACTTTCGAGTGTTTTCAAACGAGTTTCCCATTTCATTGGGACATCTAATCGATTGATCATCGCTTACCACCCACATACAAGCGACCGGGAGGAGCTGAAGAATCGTGACCTCAAGTGGATTTTGAAAAAATGATCGATCAATCTCGATGGACTTGTCAATAAAAAACGATGAGTAGCTTTGGGCCTATCGAAATACGTTCAAGACGTCTATCGGCACTTCTCATTGTCGAATATTTTATGGCAAAGCTTTTCATTTATATGTCATGCTTGAGAATAAGGCATTATGGGCGGTGAAACTACATAATATGGATGCTAGTCTTGTTGCTTTAGAAAGAAAGTACATACTACTAGAGTTGGAGGAGTACGGGTTCCATGCATAAGAAACCAAAAGATTATACAAGGCGAAAGCTAATAATGCGAAGGCGGTGGTAAAGTTCATGCAATGCCTTTTCACACGTTTCGACGCCCGTCACTCGGCCATAAGCGATCGGCGTACTAACTTTCGAGTGTTTTCAAACGAGTTTCCCATTTCATTGGGACATCTAATCGATTGATCATCGCTTACCACCCACATACAAGCGACCGGGGAGGAGCTGAAGAATCGTGACCTCAAGTGGATTTTTGAAAAAATGATCGATCAATCTCGATGGACTTGTCAATCAAAAACGATGAGTCGCTTTGGGCCTATCGAAATACGTTCAAGACGTCTATCGGCACTTCTCATTGTCGAATATTTTATGGCAAAGCTTTTCATTTATATGTCATGCTTGAGAATAAGGCATTATGGGCGGTGAAACTACATAATATGGATGCTAGTCTTGTTGCTTTAGAAAGAAAGTACATACTACTAGAGTTGGAGGAGTACGAGGTTCCATGCATAAGAAACCAAAAGATTATACAAGGCGAAAGCTAATAATGCGAAGGCGGTGGTAAAGTTCATGCAATGCCTTTTCACACGTTTCGACGCCCGTCACTCGGCCATAAGCGATCGGCGTACTAACTTTCGAGTGTTTTCAAACGAGTTTCCCATTTCATTGGGACATCTAATCGATTGATCATCGCTTACCACCCACATACAAGCGACCGGGGAGGAGCTGAAGAATCGTGACCTCAAGTGGATTTTTGAAAAAAATGATCGATCAATCTCTGATGGACTTGTCAATCAAAAACGATGAGTAGCTTTGGGCCTATCGAAATACGTTCAAGACGTCTATCGGCACTTCTCATTGTCGAATATTTTATGGCAAAGCTTTTCATTTATATGTCATGCTTGAGAATAAGGCATTATGGGCGGTGAAACTACATAATATGGATGCTAGTCTTGTTGCTTTAGAAAGAAAGTACATACTACTAGAGTTGGAGGAGTACGGGTTCCATACATAAGAAACCAAAAGATTATACAAGGCGAAAGCTAATAATGCGAAGGCGGTGGTAAAGTTCATGCAATGCCTTTTCACACGTTTCGACACCCGTCACTCAGCCATAAGCGATCCGCGTACTAACTTTCAGAGTGTTTTCAAACGACTTTCCCATTTCATTGGGACATCTAATCGATTGATCATCGCTTACCACCCACATACAAGCGACCGGGGAGGAAGCCGAAGAATCGTGACCTCGAGTGGATTTTAGAAAAAATGATCGATCAATCT
>JAUJYP020000635.1:0-29001 GCA_030674075.2 Linum usitatissimum
AGGTGCATAGTGGAATTGCACCACACCAAGGTGAATTGTGTGACGTGCACAGTCAAATTCGACCATACGAAGGTGCAGTGTGCAAAGTAAGACTCACCATTTCTAGCTGCATGGTGCATATTGAATGCTGGAAGTGCACCCTAAGAAGCTACACAATGCATAGTGGAAATCTAATGTACCAATGTGCACAATGCATGATTCGTTGTTGGAGTGCATTGTACCAAGGTATACGGTTCATGGTGGAAGTGAACCAATGGAAGCTACACAATGCATAGTGGAAATGTAATGTACTAATGTGCACAATGCATGGTTTATTGTGGAAGTGCATTGTACCAAGATGCATGTAGCACAGTGCATGATCGAAGTGCACCATACCATAGGGCAAAGTATATGATGAATAGTGCAGCGCATCATACTAACTCGCATTGTGGATAGTGGAATTCCACCGTAATGTGCAAAGTACAAGGTGGATGGTGGAAGAACACTAGATCGAGGTGTACACTACAAAGTAGGAGTGCATTATACCAAGGTGCATGGTTCATATTTCGTGGAGGAAGTGCATCGTAAAAAGATGAACCTGTGCAACGTGCATAGTGGAATTGCACCACACCAAGGTGAATTGTGTAACGTGCACAGTCAAATTTGACCATACGAAGGTGCACTGTGCAAAGTAAGACTCACCATTTCAAGCTGCATGGTGCATAGTGAATGCTAGAAGTGCACCCTAAGAAGCTACACAATGCATAGTGGAAATCTAATGTACCAATGTGCACAATGCATGATTCGTTGTTGGAGTGCATTGTACCAAGGTATACGGTTCATGGTGGAAGTGCACCAATGGATGCTTTACAATGCACAGTGGAAATGTAATGTAGTAATGTGCCCGATGCATGGTTTATTGTGGAAGTGCATTGTACCAAGATGCACGGAGCATAGTGCATGATCGAAGTGCACCATACCATAGTTCAAAGTATATGATGAATAGTGCAACTACATCATACTTACTTGCATTGTGGACAGTGAAAGTCCACCGTAATAAGGTGCAAAGTTCAAGGTGCATGGTGGAAGTACACAATATTGAGGTGTACCCTACAAAGTAGGAGTGCATTATACCAAGGTGCATGGTTCATATTTCGTGGCGGAAGTGCATCGTAAAAAGGTGAACTGTGCAAGGTGCATAGTGGAATTGCACCACACCAAGGTGAATTGTGTAACGTGCACGATCAAATTTGACCATACAATGGTGCACTTTGCAAAGTAAAACTCACCATTTCAAAAGCGCATGGTGCATAGTGAATGCTGGAAGTGCACCCTAAGAAGCTACACAATGCATAGTGGAAATCCAATGTACCAATGTGCACAATGCATGATTCGTTGTTGGAGTGCATTGTACCAAGGTATACGGTTCATGATGGAAGTGCACCAATGGATGCTTTACAATGCACAGTGGAAATGTAATGTAGTAATGTGCACGATGCATGGTTTATTGTGGAAGTGCATTGTACCAAGATGCACGGAGCATAGTGCATGATCGAAGTGCACCATACCATAGTGCAAACTATATGATGAATAGTGCAAGCGCATCATACTTACTCGCATTGTGGACGGTGGAAGTCCACCGTAATAAGGTGCCAAGTTCAAGGTGCATGGTGGAAGTACACCGGATCGAGGTGTACACTACAAAGTACGAGTGCATTATACCAAGGTGCATGGTTCATATTTCGTGGAGGAAGTGCATCGTAAAAAGGTGAAGCTGTGCAAGGTGCATAGTGGAATTGCACCACACCAAGGTGAATTGTGTAACGTGCACGATCAAATTTGACCATACGATGGTGCACTGTGCAAAGTAAAACTCACCATTTCAAACTGCATGGTGCATAGTGAATGCTCGAAGTGTACCTTAAGAAGCTACACAATGCATAGTGGAAATCCAATGTACCAATGTGCACAATGCATGATTCGTTGTTGGAGTGCATTGTACCAAGGTATACGGTTCGTGGTGGAAGTGAACCAATGGAAGCTACACAATGCATAGTGGAAATGTAATGTACTAATGTGCACAATGCATGGTTTATTGTGGAAGTGCATTGTACCAAGATGCATGTAGCATAGTGCATCATCGAAGTGCACCATACCATAGTGCAAAGTATATGATGAATAGTGCAATTGCATCATACTAACTCGCATTGTGGATAGTGGAATTCCACCGTAATGTGCAAAGTACAAGGTGGATGGTGGAAGAACACTAGATCGAGGTGTACACTACAAAGTAGGAGTGCATTATACCAAGGTGCATGGTTCATATTTCGTGGAGGAAGTGCATCGTAAAAAGGTGAAGCTGTGCAAGGTGCATAGTGGAATTGCACCACACCAAGTTGAATTGTGTAACGTGCACGGTCAAATTTGACCATACGAAGGTGCACTTTTGTGCAAAGTAATACTCACCATTTCAAAGCTGCATGGTGCATAGTGAATGTTGGAAGTGCACCCTAAGAAGCTACACAATGCATAGTGGAAATCTAATGTACCAATGTGCACAATGCATGATTCGTTGTTGGAGTGCATTGTACCAAGGTATACGGTTCATGGTGGAAGTGCACCAATGGATGCTTTACAATGCACAATGGAAATGTAATGTAGTAATGTGCCCGATGCATGGTTTATTGTGGAAGTGCATTGTACCAAGATGCACGGAGCATAGTGCATGATCGAAGTGCACCACACCATAGTTCAAAGTATATGATGAATAGTGCAACTGCATCATACTTACTCGCATTGTGGACAGTGAAAGTCCACCGTAATAAGGTGCAAAGTTCAAGGTGCATGGTGGAAGTACACAAGATTGAGGTGTACCCTACAAAGTAGGAGTGCCTTATACCAAGGTGCATGGTTCATATTTCGTGGCGGAAGTGCATCGTAAAAAGGTGAACTGTGCAAGGTGCATAGTGGAATTGCACCACACCAAGGTGAATTGTGTAACGTGCACAGTCAAATTTGACCATACAATGGTGCTCATGTGCAAAGTAAAACTCACCATTTCAAAACTGCATGGTGCATAGTGAATCTTTGGAAGTGCACCCTAAGAAGCTACACAATGCATAGTGGAAATCCAATGTACCAATGTGCACAATGCATGATTCGTTGTTGGAGTGCATTGTACCAAGGTATACGGTTCATGATGGAAGTGCACCAATGGATGCTTTACAATGCACAGTGGAAATGTAATGTAGTAATGTGCCCGATGCATGGTTTATTGTGGAAGTGCATTGTACCAAGATGCACGGAGCATAGTGCATGATCGAAGTGCACCATACCATAGTGCAAACTATATGATGAATAGTGCAACTGCATCATATTTACTCGCATTGTGGACAGTGGAAGTACACCGTAATAAGGTGCCAAGTTCAAGGTGCATGGTGGAAGTATACCAGATCAAGGTGTACACTACAAAGTACGAGTGCATTATACCAAGGTGCATGGTTCATATTTCGTGGAGGAAGTGCATCGTAAAAAGGTGAAGCCGTGCAAGGTGCATAGTGGAATTGCACCACACCAAGGTGAATTGTGTAACGTGCACAATCAAATTTGACTATACAAAGGTGCAGCGTGCAAAGTAAAACTCACCATTTCGAGCCGCATGGTGCATAGTGCATCTTTGGAAGTGCACCTTAAGAAGCTACACAATGAATAGTGGAAATATAATGTACCAATGTGCACAATGCATGATTCGTTGTTGGAGTGCATTGTACCAAGGTGTACGGTTCATGGTGGAAGTGCACCAATGGATGCTTTACAATGCACAGTGGAAATGTAATGTAGTAATGTGCCCGATGCATGGTTTATTGTGGAAGTGCATTGTACCAAGATGCACGGAGCATAGTGCATGATCGAAGTGCACCATAACATAGTGCAAAGTATATAATGAATAGTGCAACTGCATCATACTTACTCGCATTGTGGACAGTGGAAGTCCATCGTAATAAGGTGCAAAGTTCAAGGTGCATGGTGGAAGTACACCAGATCAAGGTGTACACTACAAAGTACAAGTGCATTATACCAAGGTGCATGGTTCATATTTCGTGGAGGAAGTGCATCGTAAAAAGGTGAACTGTGCAAGGTGCATAGTGGAATTGCACCACACCAAGGTGAAATGTGTAACGTGCACAGTCAAATTTGACCATACGAAGGTGCATTGTGCAAAGTAATACTCACCATTTCAAGCTGCATGGTGCATAGTGAATGCTGGAAGTGCACCCTAAGAAGCTACACAATGCATAGTGGAAATCTAATGTACCAATGTGCATAATGCTTGATTCGTTGTTGGAGTGCATTGTACCAAGGTATACGGTTCATGGTGGAAGTGCACCAATGGATGCTTTACAATGCACAGTGGAAATGTAATGTATTAATGTGCCCGATGCATGGTTTATTGTGGAAGTGCATTGTATCAAGATGCACGGAGCATAATACATGATCCAAGTGCACCATGCCATAGTGCAAAGTATATGATGAATAGTGCAACTGCATCATACTTACTCGCATTGTGGACAGTCGAAGTCCACCGTAATAAGGTGCAAAGTGCAAGGTGGATGGTGGAAGTACACCAGATCGAGGTGTACACTACAAAGTAGGAGTGCATTATACCAAGGTGCACGGTGCATATTTCGTGGTGGAAGTGCATCGTAACAAGGTGAACTGTGCAAGGTGCATAGTGGAATTGCACCACACCAAGGTGAATTGTGTAACGTGCACAGTCAAATTTGACTATACAAAGGTGCACTGTGCAAAGTAAAACTCACCATTTCAAGCTGCATGGTGCATAGTGCATGCTGGAAGTGCACCGTAAGAAGCTACATAATGAATAGTGGAAATATAATGTACCAATGTGCACAATGCATGATTCGTTATTGGAGTGCATTGTACCAAGGTGTACGGTTCATGGTGGAAGTGCACCAATGGATGCTTTACAATGCACAGTGGAAATGTAATGTAGAAATGTGCCCGATGCATGGTTTATTGTGGAAGTGCATTGTACCAAGATGCACGGAGCATAGTGCATGATCGAAGTGCACCATACCATAGTGCAAAGTATATGATCAATAGTGCAACTGCATCATAATTACTCGCATTGTGGACGGTGGAAGTCCACCGTAATAAGGTACAAAGTTCAAGGTGCATGGTGGAAGTACACCAGATAAAGGTGTACACTACAAAGTACGAGTGCATTATACCAAGTTGCATGGTTCATATTTCGTGGAGGAAGTGCATAGTAAAAAGGTGAACTATGCAAGGTGCATAGTGGAATTGCACCACACCAAGCTGAATTGTGTAACGTGCACAGTCAAATTTGACCATACGAAGGTGCACTGTGCAAAGTAATACTCACCATTTCAAGCTGCATGGTGCATAGTGAATGTTGGAAGTGCACCCTAAGAAGCTACACAATGCATAGTGGAAATCTAATGTACCAATGTGCACAATGCATGATTCGTTGTTGGAGTGCATTGTACCAAGGTATACGGTTCATGGTGGAAGTGCACCAATGGATGCTTTACAATGCACAGTGGAAATGTAATGTAGTAATGTGCCCGATGCATGGTTTATTGTGGAAGTGCATTGTACCAAGATGCACGGAGCATAATGCATGATCAAAGTGCACCATACCATAGTGCAAAGTATATGATGAATAGTGCAACTGCATCATACTTACTCGCATTGTGGACAATGGAAGTCCACCGTAATAAGGTGCAAAGTGCAAGGTGGATGGTGGAAGTACACCAGATCGAGGTGTACACTACAAAGTAGGAGTGCATTATACCAAGGTGCACGATCCATATTTCGTGGTGGAAGTGCATCGTAACAAGGTGAACTGTGCAAGGTGCATAGTGGAATTGCACCACACCAAGGTGAATTGTGTAACGTGCACGGTCAAATTTGACTATACAAAGGTGCACTGTGCAAAGTAAAACTCACCATTTCAAGCTGCATGGTGCATAGTGCATGGTGGAAGTGCACCTTAAGAAGCTACACAATGAATAGTGGAAATATAATGTACCAATGTGCACAATGCATGATTCGTTGTTGGAGTGCATTGTACCAAGGTGTACGGTTCATGGTGGAAGTGCACCAATGGATGCTTTACAATGCACAGTGGAAATGTAATGTAGTAATGTGCCCGATGCATGGTTTATTGTGGAAGTGCATTGTACCAAGATGCACGGAGCATAGTGCATGATCGAAGTGCACCATACCATAGTGCAAAGTATATGATGAATAGTGCAACCGCATCATACTTACTCGCATTGTGGACAGTGGAAGTCCACCGTAATAAGGTGCAAAGTTCAAGGTGCATGGTGGAAGTACACCAGATCAAGGTGTACACTACAAAGTACAAGGGCATTATACCAAGGTGCATGGTTCATATTTCGTGGAGGAAGTGCATCGTACAAAGGTGAACTGTGCAAGGTGCATAGTGGAATTGCACCACACCAAGGTGAATTGTGTAATGTGCACAGTCAAATTTGACTATACGAAGGTGCACTGTGCAAAGTAAAACTCACCATTTCAAACTGCATGGTGCATAGTGAATGCTGGAAGTGCACCCTAAGAAGCTACACAATGCATAGTGGAAATCCAATGTACCAATGTGCATAATGCATGATTCGTTGTTGGAGTGCATTGTACCAAGGTATACGGTTCATGGTGGAAGTGAACCAATGGAAGCTACACAATGCATAGTGGAAATCTAATGTACTAATATGCACAATGCATGGTTTATTGTAGAAGTGCATTGTACCAAAATGCATGTAGCATAGTGCATGATCGAAGTGCACCATACTATAGTGCAAAGTATATGATTAATAGTGCAACTGCATCATACTAACTCGCATTGTGGATAGTGGAATTCCACCGTAATTTGCAAAGTACAAGGTGGATGGTGGAAGAACACTAGAACGAGGTGTTCACTACAAAGTAGGAGTGCATCATACCAAGGTGCATGGTTCATATTTCGTGGAGGAAGTGTATCGTAAAAAGGTGAACTGTGCAAGGTCCATAGTGGAATTGCACCACACCAAGGTGAATTGTGTAACGTGCACGGTCAAATTTGACCATACGAAGGTGCACTGTGCAAAGTAAGACTCACCATTTCAAGCTGCATGGTGCATATTGAATGCGGAAGTGCACCCTTAGAAGCTACACAATGCAGAGTGGAAATCTAATGTACCAATGTGCACAATGCATGATTCGTTGTTGGAGTGCATTGTACCAAGGTATACGGTTCATGGTGGAAGTGAACCAATGGAAGCTACACAATGCATAGTGGAAATGTAATGTACTAATGTGCAGAATGCATGGTTTATTGTGGAAGTGCATTGTACCAAGATGCATGTAGCATAGTGCATGATCGCAGTGCACCATACCATAGTGCAAAGTACATGATGAATAGTGCAACTGCATCATACTAACTCGCATTGTGGATAGTGGAATTCCACCGTAATAATTTGCAAAGTATAAGGTGGATGGTGGAAGAACACTAGATCGAGGTGTTCACTACAAAGTAGGAGTGCATTATACCAAGGTGCATGGTTCATATTTCGTGGAGGAAGTGCATCGTAAAAAGGTGAACTGTGCAAGGTGCATAGTGGAATTGCACCACACCAAGGTGAATTGTGTAACGTGCACGATCAAATTTGACCATACGAAGGTGCACTGTGCAAAGTAAGACTCACCATTTCAAGCTGCATGGTGCATATTGAATGCTGGAAGTGCACCCTAAGAAGCTACACAATGCATAGTGGAAATCCAATGTACCAATGTGCACAATGCATGATTCGTTGTTGGAGTGCATTGTACCAAGGTATACGGTTCATGGTGGAAGTGAACCAATGGAAGCTACACAATGCATAGTGGAAATCTAATGTACTAATATGCACAATGCATGGTTTATTGTGGAAATGCATTGTACCAAGATGCATGTAGTATAGTGCATGATCGAAGTGCACCATACCATAGTGCAAAGTATATGATGAATAGTGCAGCTGCATCATACTAACTCGCATTGTGGATAGTGGAATTCCACCATAATTTGCAAAGTACAAGGTGGATGGTGGAAGAACACTAGATCGAGGTGTACACTACAAAGTAGGAGTGCATTATACCAAGGTGCATGGTTCATATTTCGTGGAGGAAGTGCATCGTAAAAAGGTGAACTGTGCAAGGTGCATAGTGGAATTACACCACACCAAGGTGAATTGTGTAACGTGCACGGTCAAATTTGACCATACGAAGGTGCACTGTGCAAAGTAATACTCACCATTTCAATCTGTATGGTGCATATTGAATGCTGGAAGTGCACCCTAAGAAGCTACACAATGCATAGTGGAAATCCAATGTACCAATGTGCACAATGCATGATTCGTTGTTGGAGTGCATTGTACCAAGGTATACGGTTCATGGTGGAAGTGAACCAATGGAAGCTACACAAGGCATAGTGGAAATCTAATTTACTAATATGCACAATGCATGGTTTATTGTGGAAGTGCATTGTACCAAGATGCATGTAGCATAGTGCATGATCGAAGTGCACCATACCATAGTGCAAAGTATATGATGAATAGTGCAACTGCATCATACTAACTCGCATTGTGGATAGTGGAATTCCACCGTAATTTGCAAAGTACAAGGTGGATGGTGGAAGAACACTAGAACGAGGTGTTCACTACAAAGTAGGAGTGCATCATACCAAGGTGCATGGTTCATATTTCGTGGAGGAAGTGTATCGTAAAAAGGTGAACTGTGCAAGGTGCATAGTGGAATTGCACCACACCAAGGTGAATTGTGTAACGTGCACGGTCAAATTTGACCATACGAAGGTGCCGTGCAAAGTAAGACTCACCATTTCAAGCCGCATGCTTGCATATTGAATGCTGGAAGTGCACCCTAAGAAGCTATACAATGCAAAGTGGAAATCTAATGTACCAATGTGCACAATGCATGATTCGTTGTTGGAGTGCATTGTACCAAGGTATACGGTTCATGGTGGAAGTGAACCAATGGAAGCTACACAATGCATAGTGGAAATGTAATGTACTAATGTGCAGAATGCATGGTTTATTGTGGAAGTGCATTGTACCAAGATGCATGTAGCATGGTGCATGATCGCAGTGCACCATACCATAGTGCAAAGTACATGATGAATAGTGCAAGCGCATCATACTAACTCGCATTGTGGATAGAGGAAGTCCACCGTAATAATTTGCAAAGTGCTACGTGGATGTTGGAAGTACACCATACCGAGGTGTACACTACAAAGTAGAAGCGCATTATACTAAGTTGCATGGTTCATATTTCGTGGAGGAAGTGCATCGTAAAAAGGTGAACTGTGCAAGGTGCATAGTGGAATTGCACCACACCAAGGTGAATTGTGTAATGTGCACGATCAAATTTGACCATACGAAGGTGCATTGTGCGAAGTAATACTCACCATTTCAAGCCGCATGGTGCATAGTGAATCTTGGAAGTGCACCCCTAAGAAGCTACACAATGCATAGTGGAAATCTAATGTACCAATGTGCACAATGCATGATTCGTTGTTGGAGTGCATTGTCCCAAGGTATACGGTTCATGGTGGAAGTGCACCAATGGATGCTTTACAATGCACAGTGGAAATGTAATGTAGTAATGTGCCCGATGCATGGTTTATTGTGGAAGTGCATTGTACCAAGATGCACGGAGTATAGTGCATGATCGAAGTGCACCATACCATAGTTCAAAGTATATGATGAATAGTGCAACCGCATCATACTTACTCGCATTGTGGACGGTGGAAGTCCACCGTAATAAGGTGCAAAGTTCAAGGTGCATGGTGGAAGTACACCGGATCAAGGTGTACACTACAAAGTACGAGTGCATTATACCAAGGTGCATGGTTCATATTTCGTGGAGGAAGTGCATCGTAAAAAGGTGAACTATGCAAGGTGCATAGTGGAATTGCACCACACCAAGGTGAATTGTGTAACGTGCACGATCAAATTTGACCATACGATGGTGCAACTGTGCAAAGTAAAACTCACCATTTCAAAAGCGCATGGTGCATAGTGAATGCTGGAAGTGCACCCTAAGAAGCTACACAATGCATAGTGGAAATCCAATGTACCAATGTGCACAATGCATGATTCGTTGTTGGAGTGCATTGTACCAAGGTATACGGTTCATGGTGGAAGTGAACCAATGGAAGCTACACAATGCATAGTGGAAATCTAATGTACTAATATGCACAATGCATGGTTTATTGTGGAAGTGCATTGTACCAAGATGCATGTAGCATAGTGCATGATCGAAGTGCACCATACCATAGTGCAAAGTATATGATGAATAGTGCAACTGCATCATACTAACTCGCATTGTGGATAGTGGAATTCCACCGTAATTTGCAAAGTACAAGGTGGATGGTGGAAGAACACTAGAACGAGGTGTTCACTACAAAGTAGGAGTGCATCATACCAAGGTGCATGGTTCATATTTGGTGGAGGAAGTGTATCGTAAAAAGGTGAACTGTGCAAGGTGCATAGTGGAATTGCACCACACCAAGGTGAATTGTGTAACGTGCACAATCAAATTTGACCATACGAAGGTGCACTTTGCAAAGTAAGACTCACCATTTCAAGCTGCATGGTGCATATTGAATGCTGGAAGTGCACCCTAAGAAGCTACACAATGCGAGTGGAAATCTAATGTACCAATGTGCACAATGCATGATTCGTTGTTGGAGTGCATTGTACCAAGGTATACGGTTCATGGTGGAAGTGAACCAATGGAAGCTACACAATGCATAGTGGAAATCTAATGTACTAATGTGCAGAATGCATGGTTTATTGTGGAAGTGCATTGTACCAAGATGCATGTAGCATAGTGCATGATCGCGATTGCACCATACCATAGTGCAAAGTACATGATGAATAGTGCAACTGCATCATACTAACTCGCATTGTGGATAGTGGAATTCCACCGTAATTTGCAAAGTACAAGGTGGATGGTGGAAGAACACTAGATCGAGGTGTTCACTACAAAGTAGGAGTGCATTATACCAAGGTGCCTGGTTCGTATTTCATGGAGGAAGTGCATCGTAAAAAGGTGAACTGTGCAAGGTGCATAGTGGAATTGCACCACACCAAGGTGAATTGTGTAACGTGCACAGTCAAATTTGACCATACGAAGGTGCACCGTGCAAAGTAAGACTCACCATTTCAAGCCGCATGGTGCATATTGAATGCTGGAAGTGCACCCTAAGAAGCTACACAATGCATAGTGGAAATCCAATGTACCAATGTGCACAATGCATGATTCGTTGTTGGAGTGCATTGTACCAAGGTATACGGTTCATGGTGGAAGTGAACCAATGGAAGCTACACAATGCATAGTGGAAATCTAATGTACTAATATGCACAATGCATGGTTTATTGTTGAAGTGCATTGTACCAAGATGCATGTAGTATAGTGCATGATCGAAGTGCACCATACCATAGTGCAAAGTATATGATGAATAGTGCAGCTGCATCATACTAACTCGCATTGTGGATAGTGGAATTCCACCGTAATTTGCAAAGTACAAGGTGAATGGTGGAAGAACACTAGATCGAGGTGTACACTACAAAGTAGGAGTGCATTATATCAAGGTGCATGGTTCATATTTCGTGGAGGAAGTACATCGTAAAAAGGTGAACTGTGCAAGGTGCATAGTGGAATTGCACCACACCAAGGTGAATTGTGTAACGTGCACGGTCAAATTTGACCATACGAAGGTGCATCGTGCAAAGTAATACTCACCATTTCAAGCTGCATGGTGCATAGTGAATGTTGGAAGTGCACCCTAAGAAGCTACACAATGCATAGTGGAAATCTAATGTACCAATGTGCACAATGCATGATTCGTTGTTGGAGTGCATTGTACCAAGGTATACGGTTCATGGTGGAAGTGCACCAATGGATGCTTTACAATGCACGGTGGAAATGTAATGTAGTAATGTGCCCGATGCATGGTTTATTGTGGAAGTGCATTGTACCAAGATGCACGGAGCATAGTGCATGATCGAAGTGCACCATACCATAGTTCAAAGTATACGATGAATAGTGCAACTGCATCATACTAACTCGCATTGTGGATAGTGGAATTCCACCGTAATTTGCAAAGTACAAGGTGGATGGTGGAAGAACACTAGAACGAGGTGTTCACTACAAAGTAGGAGTGCATCATACCAAGGTGCATGGTTCATATTTGGTGGAGGAAGTGTATCGTAAAAAGGTGAACTGTGCAAGGTGCATAGTGGAATTGCACCACACCAAGGTGAATTGTGTAACGTGCACAATCAAATTTGACCATACGAAGGTGCACTGTGCAAAGTAAGACTCACCATTTCAAGCTGCATGGTGCATATTGAATGCTGGAAGTGCACCCTAAGAAGCTACACAATGCAGAGTGGAAATCTAATGTACCAATGTGCACAATGCATGATTCGTTGTTGGAGTGCATTGTACCAAGGTATACGGTTCATGGTGGAAGTGAACCAATGGAAGCTACACAATGCATAGTGGAAATCTAATGTACTAATGTGCAGAATGCATGGTTTATTGTGGAAGTGCATTGTACCAAGATGCATGTAGCATAGTGCATGATCGCAGTGCACCATACCATAGTGCAAAGTACATGATGAATAGTGCAACTGCATCATACTAACTCGCATTGTGGATAGAGGAAGTCCACCGTAATAATATGCAAAGTATAAGGTGGATGGTGGAAGAACACTAGATCGAGGTGTTCACTACAAAGTAGGAGTGCATTATACCAAGGTGCATGGTTCATATTTCGTGGAGGAAGTGCATCGTAAAAAGGTGAACTGTGCAAGGTGCATAGTGGAATTGCACCACACCAAGGTGAATTGTGTAACGTGCACGGTCAAATTTGACCATACGAAGGTGCAACCTTGTGCAAAGTAAGACTCACCATTTCAAGCCGCATGGTGCATATTGAATGTTTGGAAGTGCACCCTAAGAAGCTACACAATGCATAGTGGAAATCCAATGTACCAATGTGCACAATGCATGATTCGTTGTTGGAGTGCATTGTACCAAGGTATACGGTTCATGGTGGAAGTGAACCAATGGAAGCTACAAAATGCATAGTGGAAATCTAATGTACTAATGTGCAGAATGCATGGTTTATTGTGGAAGTGCATTGTACCAAGATGCATGTAGCATAGTGCATGATCGCAGTGCACCATACCATAGTGCAAAGTATATGATGAATAGTGCAAGCGCATCATACTAACTCGCATTGTGGACAGTGGAAGTCCACCGTAATAAGGTGCAAAGTTCAAGGTGCATGGTGGAAGTACACCAGATCAAGGTGTGCACTACAAAGTACGAGTGCATTATACCAAGGTGCATGGTTCATATTTCGTGGAGGAAGTGCATCGTAAAAAGGTGAACTGTGCAAGGTGCATAGTGGAATTGCACCACACCAAGGTGAATTGTGTAACGTGCACGATCAAATTTGACCATACGATGGTGCATTGTGCAAAGTAAAACTCACCATTTCAAACCGCATGGTACATAGTGAATGCTTTGGAAGTGCACCCTAAGAAGCTACACAATGCATAGTGGAAATCCAATGTACCAATGTGCACAATGCATGATTCGTTGTTGGAGTGCATTGTACCAAGGTATACGGTTCATGGTGGAAGTGAACCAATGGAAGCTACACAATGCATAGTGGAAATCTAATGTACTAATATGCACAATGCATGGTTTATTGTGGAAGTGCATTGTACCAAGATGCATGTAGCATAGTGCATGATCGAAGTGCACCATACCATAGTGCAAAGTATATGATGAATAGTGCAACTGGATCATACTAACTCGCATTGTGGATAGTGGAATTCCACCGTAATTTGCAAAGTACAAGGTGGATGGTGGAAGAACACTAGATCGAGGTGTTCACTACAAAGTAGGAGTGCATTATACCAAGGTGCATGGTTCATATTTCGTGGAGGAAGTGCATCGTAAAAAGGTGAAGCGTGCAAGGTGCATAGTGGAATTGCACCACACCAAGGTGAATTGTGTAACGTGCACGATCAAATTTGACCATACGAAGGTGCACTGTGCAAAGTAATACTCACCATTTCAAGCTGCATGGTGCATATTGAATGCTGGAAGTGCACCCTAAGAAGCTACACAATGCATAGTTGAAATCTAATGTACCAATGTGCACAATGCATGATTCGTTGTTGGAGTGCATTGTACCAAGGTATACGGTTCATGGTGGAAGTGAACCAATGGATGCTACACAATGCATAGTGGAAATGTAATGTACTAATGTGCAGAATGCATGGTTTATTGTGGAAGTGCATTGTACCAAGATGCATGTAGCATAGTGCATGATCGAAGTGCACCATACCATAGTGCAAAGTACATGATGAATAGTGCAACTGCATCATACTAACTCGCATTGTGGATAGAGGAAGTCCACCGTAATAATTTGCAAAGTGCTACGTGGATGTTGGAAGTACACCATACCGAGGTGTACACTACAAAGTAGAAGCGCATTATACTAAGTTGCATGGTTCATATTTCGTGGAGGAAGTGCATCGTAAAAAGGTGAATTGTGCAAGGTGCATAGTGGAATTGCACCACAACAAGGTGAATTGTGTAACGTGCACGATCAAATTTGACCATACGAAGGTGCACTGTGCAAAGTAATACTCACCATTTCAAGCTGCATGGTGCGTAGTGAATGTTGGAAGTGCACCCTAAGAAGCTACACAATGCATAGTGGAAATCTAATGTACCAATGTGCACAATGCATGATTCGTTGTTGGAGTGCATTGTACCAAGGTATACGGTTCATGGTGGAAGTGCACCAATGGATGCTTTACAATGCAGAGTGGAAATGTAATGTAGTAATGTGCCCGATACATGGTTTATTGTGGAAGTGCATTGTACCAAGATGCACGGAGCATAGTGCATGATCGAAGTGCACCATACCTTAGTGCAAAGTATATGATGAATAGTGCAACTGCATCATACTTACTCGCATTGTGGACAGTGGAAGTCCACCGTAATAAGGTGCAAAGTGCAAGGTGGGTGGTGGAAGTACACCAGATCGAGGTGTACACTACAAAGTAGGAGTGCATTATACCAAGGTGCACGGTCCATATTTCGTGGTGGAAGTGCATCGTAACAAGGTGAACTGTGCAAGGTGCATAGTGGAATTGCACCACACCAAGGTGAATTGTGTAACGTGCACAGTCAAATTTGACTATACAAAGGCGCACTTTGCAAAGTAAAACTCACCATTTCAAGCTGCATGGTGCATAGTGCATCTTTGGAAGTGCACCTTAAAAAGCTACACAATGAATAGTGGAAATATAATGTACCAATGTGCACAATGCATGATTCGTTGTTGGAGTGCATTGTACCAAGGTGTACAGTTCATGGTGACAGTGCACCAATGGATGCTTTACAATGCACGGTGGATATGTAATGTAGTAATGTGCCCGATGCATGGTTTATTGTGGAAGTGCGTTGTACCAAGATGCACAGAGCATAATGCATGATCGAAGTGCACCATACCATAGTGCAAAGTATATGATGAATAGTGCAAGCCGCATCATAATTACTCGCATTGTGGACAGTGGAAGTCCACCGTAATAAGCTGCAAAGTTCAAGGTGCATGGTGGAAGTACACCAGATCAAGGTGTACACTACAAAGTACGAGTGCATTATACCAAGGTGCATGGTTCATATTTCGTGGAGGAAGTGCATCGTAAAAAGGTGAACTTTGCAAGGTGCATAGTGGAATTGCACCACACCAAGGTGAATTGTGTAACGTGCACGATCAAATTTGACCATACGATGGTGCATTGTGCAAAGTAAAACTCACCATTTCAAAGCGCATGGTGCATAGTGAATCTTGGAAGTGCACCCTAAGAAGCTACACAATGCATAGTGGAAATCCAATGTACCAATGTGCACAATGCATGATTCGTTGTTGGAGTGCATTGTACCAAGGTATACGGTTCATGGTGGAAGTGAACCAATGGAAGCTACACAATGCATAGTGGAAATCTAATGTACTAATATGCACAATGCATGGTTTATTGTGGAAGTGCATTGTACCAAGATGCATGTAGCATAGTGCATGATCGAAGTGCACCATACCATAGTGCAAAGTATATGATGAATAGTGCAACTGGATCATACTAACTCGCATTGTGGATAGTGGAATTCCACCGTAATTTGCAAAGTACAAGGTGGATGGTGGAAGAACACTAGATCGAGGTGTTCACTACAAAGTAGGAGTGCATTATACCAAGGTGCATGGTTCATATTTCGTGGAGGAAGTGCATCGTAAAAAGGTGAAGCTGTGCAAGGTGCATAGTGGAATTGCACCACACCAAGGTGAATTTGCGTAACGTGCACGGTCAAATTTGACCATACGAAGGTGCAACGTGCAAAGTAATACTCACCATTTCAAGCTGCATGGTGCATATTGAATGCTGGAAGTGCACCCTAAGAAGCTACACAATGCATAGTTGAAATCTAATGTACCAATGTGCACAATGCATGATTCGTTGTTGGAGTGCATTGTACCAAGGTATACGGTTCATGGTGGAAGTGAACCAATGGATGCTACACAATGCATAGTGGAAATGTAATGTACTAATGTGCGGAATGCATGGTTTATTGTGGAAGTGCATTGTACCAAGATGCATGTAGCATAGTGCATGATCGAAGTGCACCATACCATAGTGCAAAGTACATGATGAATAGTGCAACCGCATCATACTAACTCGCATTGTGGATAGAGGAAGTCCACCGTAATAATTTGCAAAGTGCTACGTGGATGTTGGAAGTACACCATACCGAGGTGTACACTACAAAGTAGAAGCGCATTATACTAAGTTGCATGGTTCATATTTCGTGGAGGAAGTGCATCGTAAAAAGGTGAACGTTGCAAGGTGCATAGTGGAATTGCACCACACCAAGGTGAATTGTGTAACGTGCACAGTCAAATTTGACCATACGAAGGTGCACTGTGCAAAGTAATACTCACCATTTCAAGCTGCATGGTGCGTAGTGAATGTTGGAAGTGCACCCTAAGAAGCTACACAATGCATAGTGGAAATCTAATGTACCAATGTGCACAATGCATGATTCTTTGTTGGAGTGCATTGTACCAAGGTATACGGTTCATGGTGGAAGTGCACCAATGGATGCTTTACAATGCACAGTGGAAATGTAATGTAGTAATGTGCCCGATACATGGTTTATTGTGGAAGTGCATTGTACCAAGATGCACGGAGCATAGTGCATGATCGAAGTGCACCATACCTTAGTGCAAAGTATATGATGAATAGTGCAATCGCATCATACTTACTCGCATTGTGGACGGTGGAAGTCCACCGTAATAAGGTGCAAAGTGCAAGGTGGGTGGTGGAAGTACACCGGATCGAGGTGTACACTACAAAGTAGGAGTGCATTATACCAAGGTGCACGGTCCATATTTCGTGGAGGAAGTGCATCGTAAAAAGGTGAACTGTGCAAGGTGCATAGTGGAATTGCACCACACCAAGGTGAATTGTGTAACGTGCACAGTCAAATTTGACTATACAAAGGTGCACTTTGCAAAGTAAAACTCACCATTTCAAGCCGCATGGTGCATAGTGCATGCTTTGGAAGTGCACCTTAAAAAGCTACACAATGAATAGTGGAAATATAATGTACCAATGTGCACAATGCATGATTCGTTGTTGGAGTGCATTGTACCAAGGTGTACGGTTCATGGTGGAAGTGCACCAATGGATGCTTTACAATGCACAGTGGATATGTAATGTAGTAATGTGCCCGATGCATGGTTTATTGTGGAAGTGCATTGTACCAAGATGCACGGAGCATAATGCATGATCGAAGTGCACCATACCATAGTGCAAAGTATATGATGAATAGTGCAACTGCATCATAATTACTCGCATTGTGGACGGTGGAAGTCCACCGTAATAAGGTGCAAAGTTCAAGGTGCATGGTGGAAGTACACCGGATCAAGGTGTACACTACAAAGTACGAGTGCATTATACCAAGGTGCATGGTTCATATTTCGTGGAGGAAGTGCATCGTAAAAAGGTGAACTGTGCAAGGTGCATAGTGGAATTGCACCACACCAAGGTGAATTGTGTAACGTGCACAGTCAAATTTGACCATACGATGGTGCACTGTGCAAAGTAAAACTCACCATTTCAAACTGCATGGTGCATAGTGAATGCTGGAAGTGCACCCTAAGAAGCTACACAATGCATAGTGGAAATCCAATGTACCAATGTGCACAATGCATGATTCGTTGTTGGAGTGCATTGTACCAAGGTATACGGTTCATGGTGGAAGTGAACCAATGGAAGCTACACAATGCATAGTGGAAATCTGATGTACTAATATGCACAATGCATGGTTTATTGTGGAAGTGCATTGTACCAAGATGCATGTAGCATAGTGCATGATCGAAGTGCACCATACCATAGTGCAAAGTACATGATGAATAGTGCAACTGCATCATACTAACTCGCATTGTGGATGAGAGGAAGTCCACCGTAATAATTTGCAAAGTGCTACGTGGATGTTGGAAGTACACCATACCGAGGTGTACACTACAAAGTAGAAGCGCATTATACTAAGTTGCATGGTTCATATTTCGTGGAGGAAGTGCATCGTAAAAAGGTGAATTGTGCAAGGTGCATAGTGGAATTGCACCACAACAAGGTGAATTGTGTAACGTGCACAGTCAAATTTGACCATACGAAGGTGCACTGTGCAAAGTAATACTCACCATTTCAAGCTGCATGGTGCATAGTGAATGTTGGAAGTGCACCCTAAGAAGTTACACAATGCATAGTGGAAATCTAATGTACCAATGTGCACAATGCATGATTCGTTGTTGGAGTGCATTGTACCAAGGTATACGGTTCACGGTGGAAGTGCACCAATGGATGCTTTACAATGCAGTGGAAATGTAATGTAGTAATGTGCCCGATGCATGGTTTATTGTGGTAGTGCATTGTACCAAGATGCACGGAGAATAGTGCATGATCGAAGTGCACCATACCATAGTGGAAAGTATATGATGAATAGTGCAACTGCATCATACTAACTCACATTGTGGATAGTGGAATTCCACCGTAATTTGCAAAGTACAAGGTGGATGGTGGAAGAACACTAGATCGAGGTGTTCACTACAAAGTAGGAGTGCATTATACCAAGGTGCATGGTTCATATTTCGTGGAGGAAGTGCATCGTAAAAAGGTGAACTGTGCAAGGTGCATAGTGGAATTGCACCACACCAAGGTGAATTGTGTAACGTGCACAGTCAAATTTGACTATACAAAGGTGCACTTTGCAAAGTAAAACTCACCATTTCAAGCTGCATGGTGCATAGTGCATCTTGGAAGTGCACCTTAAAAAGCTACACAATGAATAGTGGAAATATAATGTACCAATGTGCACAATGCATGATTCGTTGTTGGAGTGCATTGTACCAAGGTGTACAGTTCATGGTGACAGTGCACCAATGGATGCTTTACAATGCACGGTGGATATGTAATGTAGTAATGTGCCCGATGCATGGTTTATTGTGGAAGTGCATTGTACCAAGATGCACGGAGCATAATGCATGATCGAAGTGCACCATACCATAGTGCAAAGTATATGATGAATAGTGCAACCGCATCATAATTACTCGCATTGTGGACGGTGGAAGTCCACCGTAATAAGGTGCAAAGTTCAAGGTGCATGGTGGAAGTACACCGGATCAAGGTGTACACTACAAAGTACGAGTGCATTATACCAAGGTGCATGGTTCATATTTCGTGGAGGAAGTGCATCGTAAAAAGGTGAAGCGTGCAAGGTGCATAGTGGAATTGCACCACACCAAGGTGAATTGTGTAACGTGCACGATCAAATTTGACCATACGATGGTGCACTGTGCAAAGTAAAACTCACCATTTCAAACTGCATGGTGCATAGTGAATGCTGGAAGTGCACCCTAAGAAGCTACACAATGCATAGTGGAAATCCAATGTACCAATGTGCACAATGCATGATTCGTTGTTGGAGTGCATTGTACCAAGGTATACGGTTCATGGTGGAAGTGAACCAATGGAAGCTACACAATGCATAGTGGAAATCTGATGTACTAATATGCACAATGCATGGTTTATTGTGGAAGTGCATTGTACCAAGATGCATGTAGCATAGTGCATGATCGAAGTGCACCATACCATAGTGCAAAGTACATGATGAATAGTGCAAGCGCATCATACTAACTCGCATTGTGGATAGAGGAAGTCCACCGTAATAATTTGCAAAGTGCTACGTGGATGTTGGAAGTACACCATACCGAGGTGTACACTACAAAGTAGAAGCGCATTATACTAAGTTGCATGGTTCATATTTCGTGGAGGAAGTGCATCGTAAAAAGGTGAACTGTGCAAGGTGCATAGTGGAATTGCACCACACCAAGGTGAATTGTGTAACGTGCACAGTCAAATTTGACCATACGAAGGTGCATTGTGCAAAGTAATACTCACCATTTCAAGCTGCATGGTGCATAGTGAATGTTGGAAGTGCACCCTAAGAAGTTACACAATGCATAGTGGAAATCTAATGTACCAATGTGCACAATGCATGATTCGTTGTTGGAGTGCATTGTACCAAGGTATACGGTTCACGGTGGAAGTGCACCAATGGATGCTTTACAATGCACAGTGGAAATGTAATGTAGTAATGTGCCCGATGCATGGTTTATTGTGGTAGTGCATTGTACCAAGATGCACGGAGAATAGTGCATGATCGAAGTGCACCATACCATAGTGGAAAGTATATGATGAATAGTGCAAGCGCATCATACTAACTCACATTGTGGATAGTGGAATTCCACCGTAATAATTTGCAAAGTACAAGGTGGATGGTGGAAGAACACTAGATCGAGGTGTTCACTACAAAGTAGGAGTGCATTATACCAAGGTGCATGGTTCATATTTCGTGGAGGAAGTGCATCGTAAAAAGGTGAAGCCGTGCAAGGTGCATAGTGGAATTGCACCACACCAAGGTGAATTGTGTAACGTGCACGGTCAAATTTGACTATACAAAGGTGCACTTTGCAAAGTAAAACTCACCATTTCAAGCTGCATGGTGCATAGTGCATGCTGGAAGTGCACCTTAAAAAGCTACACAATGAATAGTGGAAATATAATGTACCAATGTGCACAATGCATGATTCGTTGTTGGAGTGCATTGTACCAAGGTGTACGGTTCATGGTGGAAGTGCACCAATGGATGCTTTACAATGCACAGTGGATATGTAATGTAGTAATGTGCCCGATGCATGGTTTATTGTGGAAGTGCATTGTACCAAGATGCACGGAGCATAGTGCATGATCGAAGTGCACCATACCATAGTGCAAAGTATATGATGAATAGTGCAAGCTGCATCATAATTACTCGCATTGTGGACGGCGGAAGTCCACCGTAATAAGGTGCAAAGTTCAAGGTGCATGGTGGAAGTACACCGGATCAAGGTGTACACTACAAAGTACGAGTGCATTATACCAAGGTGCATGGTTCATATTTCGTGGAGGAAGTGCATCGTAAAAAGGTGAAGCGTGCAAGGTGCATAGTGGAATTGCACCACACCAAGGTGAATTGTGTAACGTGCACGGTCAAATTTGACCATACGAAGGTGCACTTGTGCAAAGTAAAACTCACCATTTCAAGCGCATGGTGCATAGTGAATGTTTGGAAGTGCACCCTAAGAAGCTACACAATGCATAGTGGAAATCCAATGTACCAATGTGCATAATGCATGATTCGTTGTTGGAGTGCATTGTACCAAGGTATACGGTTCATGGTGGAAGTGAACCAATGGAAGCTACACAATGCATAGTGGAAATCTAATGTACTAATATGCACAATGCATGGTTTATTGTGGAAGTGCATTGTACCAAGATGCATGTAGCATAGTGCATGATCGAAGTGCACCATACCATAGTGCAAAGTATATGATGAATAGTGCACAGTCGCATCATACTAACTCGCATTGTGGATAGTGGAAGTCCACCGTAATAAGGTGCAAAGTGCAAGGTGGATGGTGGAAGTACACCAGATCGAGGTGTACACTATAAAGTAGGAGTGCATTATACCAAGGTGCACGGTCCATATTTCGTGGTGGAAGTGCATCGTAACAAGGTGAATCGTGCAAGGTGCATAGTGGAATTGCACCACACCAAGGTGAATTGTGTAACGTGCACGGTCAAATTTGACCATACGAAGGTGAAGCTGTCCAAAGTAAAACTCACCATTTCAATCCGCATGGTGCATAGTGCATCTTTGGAAGTGCACCTTAAGAAGCTACACAATGAATAGTGGAAATATAATGTACCAATGTGCACAATGCATGATTCGTTGTTGGAGTGCATTGTACCAAGGTGTACGCTTCAAGGTGGAAGTGCACCAATGGATGCTTTACAATGCACAGTGGAAATGTAATGTAGTAATGTGCCCGATGCATGGTTTATTGTGCAAGTGGATTGTACCAAGATGCACGGAGCATAGTGCATGATCGAAGTGCAGCATACCATAGTTCAAAGTACATGATGAATAGTGCAATCGCATCATACTAACTCGCATTGTGGATAGAGGAAGTCCACCGTAATAATTTGCAAAGTGCTACGTGGATGTTGGAAGTACACCATACCGAGGTGTACACTACAAAGTAGAAGCGCATTATACTAAGTTGCATGGTTCATATTTCGTGGAGGAAGTGCATCGTAAAAAGGTGAACTGTGCAAGGTGCATAGTGGAATTGCACCACACCAAGGTGAATTGTGTAACGTGCACAGTCAAATTTGACCATACGAAGGTGCACTGTGCAAATTAATACTCACCATTTCAAGCTGCATGGTGCATAGTGAATGTTGGAAGTGCACCCTAAGAAGCTACACAATGCATAGTGGAAATCTAATGTACCAATGTGCACAATGCATGATTCGTTGTTGGAGTGCATTGTACCAAGGTATACGGTTCATGGTGAAAGTGCACCAATGGATGCTTGACAATGCACAGTGGAAATGTAATGTAGTAATGTGCCCGATGCATGGTTTATTGTGGAAGTGCATTGTACCAAGATGCACGGAGCATAGTGCATGATCGAAGTGCACCATACCTTAGTGCAAAGTATATGATGAATAGTGCAAGCGCATCATACTTACTCGCATTGTGGACGATGGAAGTCCACCGTAATAAGGTGCAAAGTGCAAGGTGGATAGTGGAAGTACACCGGATCGAGGTGTACACTACAAAGTAGGAGTGCATTATACCAAGGTGCACGGTCCATATTTCATGGTGGAAGTGCATCGTAACAAGGTGAGCGTGCAAGGTGCATAGTGGAATTGCACCACACCAAGGTGAATTGTGTAACGTGCACGGTCAAATTTGACTATACAAAGGTGCCTCGTGCAAAGTAAAACTCACCATTTCAAAGCTGCATGGTGCATAGTGCATCTTGGAAGTGCACCTTAAAAAGCTACACAATGAATAGTGGAAATATAATGTACCAATGTGCACAATGAATGATTCGTTGTTGGAGTGCATTGTACCAAGGTGTACAGTTCATGGTGACAGTGCACCAATGGATGCTTTACAATGCACGGTGGATATGTAATGTAGTAATGTGCCCGATGCATGGTTTATTGTGGAAGTGCGTTGTACCAAGATGCACAGAGCATAGTCCATGATCGAAGTGCACCATACCATAGTGCAAAGTATATGATGAATAGTGCAACTGCATCATAATTACTCGCATTGTGGACAGTGGAAGTCCACCGTAATAAGGTGCAAAGTTCAAGGTGCATGGTGGAAGTGCCCCAGATCAAGGTGTACACTACAAAGTAGGAGTGCATTATACCAAGGTGCATGGTTCATATTTCGTGGAGGAAGTGCATCGTAAAAAGGTGAACTGTGCAAGGTGCATAGTGGAATTGCACCATACCAAGGTGAATTGTGCAATGTGCACAGTCAAATTTTACCATACGAAGGTGCCTTGTGCAAAGTAAAACTCACCATTTCAAACCGCATGGTGCATAGTGAATCTTGGAAGTGCACCCTAAGAAGCTACACAATGCATAGTGGAAATCCAATGTACCAATGTGCACAATGCATGATTCGTTGTTGGAGTGCATTGTACCAAGGTATACGGTTCATGGTGGAAGTGAACCAATGGAAGCTACACAATGCATAGTGGAAATGTAATGTACTAATGTGCACAATGCATGGTTTATTGTGGAAGTGCATTGTACCAAGATGCATGTAGCATAGTGCATGATCGAAGTGCACCATACCATAGTGCAAAGTATATGATGAATAGTGCAAGCTGCATCATACTAACTCGCATTGTGGATAGTGGAATTCCACCATAATGTGCAAATTGCAAGGTGGGTGGTGGAAGTACACTAGATCGAGGTGTACATTACAAAGTAGGAGTGCATTATACCAAGGTGCATGGTTCATATTTCGTGGAGGAAGTGCATCGTAAAAAGGTGAACTGTGCAAGGTGCATAGTGGAATTGCACCACACCAAGGTGAATTGTGTAACGTGCACAATCAAATTTGACCATACGAAGGTGCTTGTGCAAAGTAAGACTCACCATTTCAAGCTGCATGGTGCATAGTCAATCTTCGGAAGTGCACCCTAAGAAGCTACACAATGCATAGTGGAAATCTAATGTACCAATGTGCACAATGCATGATTCGTTGTTGGAGTGCATTGTACCAAGGTATACGGTTCATGGTGGAAGTGCACCAATGGATGCTTTACAATGCACAATGGAAATGTAATGTAGTAATGTGCCCGATGCATGGTTTATTGTGGAAGTGCATTGTACCAAGATGCACCTAGCATAGTGCATGCTCGAAGTGCACCATACCATAGTGCAAAGTATATTATGAATAGTGCAAGCCGCATCATACTAACTCGCATTGTGGACGGTGGGAAGTCCACCGTAATAAGGTGCAAAGTGCAAGGTGGATGGTGGAAGTACACCGGATCAAGGTGTACACTACAAAGTACGAGTGCATTATACCAAGGTGCATGGTTCATATTTCGTGGAGGAAGTGCATCGCAAAAAGGTGAAGCGTGCAAGGTGCATAGTGGAATTGCACCACACCAAGGTGAATTGTGTAACGTGCACGGTCAAATTTGACCATACGAAGGTGCATCGTGCAAAGTAAGACTCACCATTTCAAACTGCATGGTGCATAGTGAAATTTGGAAGTGCACCCTAAGAAGCTACACAATGCATAGTGGAAATCCAATGTACCAATGTGCACAATGCATGATTCGTTGTTGGAGTGCATTGTACCAAGGTATACGGTTCATGGTGGAAGTGAACCAATGGAAGCTACACAATGCATAGTGGAAATGTAATGTACTAATGTGCACAATGCATGGTTTATTGTGGAAGTGGATTGTACCAAGATGCACCTAGCATAGTGCATGCTCGAAGTGCACCATACCATAGTGCAAAGTATATTATGAATAGTGCAAGCGCATCATACTAACTCGCATTGTGGATGGTGGAAGTCCACCGTAATAAGGTGCAAAGTGCAAGGTGGATGGTGGAAGTACACTAGATCGAGGTGTACACTACAAAGTACGAGTGCATTATACCAAGGTGCATGGTTCATATTTCGTGGAGGAAGTGCATCGCAAAAAGGTGAAGCTGTGCAAGGTGCATAGTGGAATTGCACCACACCAAGGTGAATTGTGTAACGTGCACGGTCAAATTTGACCATACGAAGGTGAACCTGTGCAAAGTAAGACTCACCATTTCAAACCGCATGGTGCATAGTGCATGCTTGGAAGTGCACCCTAAGAAGCTACACAATGCATAGTGGAAATCTAATGTACCAATGTGCACAATGCATGATTCGTTGTTGGAGTGCATTGTACCAAGGTATACGGTTCATGGTGGAAGTGAACCAATGGAAGCTACACAATGCATAGTGGAAATGTAATGTACTAATGTGCACAATGCATGGTTTATTGTGGAAGTGGATTGTACCAAGATGCACCTAGCATAGTGCATGCTCGAAGTGCACCATACCATAGTGCAAAGTATATTATGAATAGTGCAACCGTGCATCATACTAACTCGCATTGTGGACGGTGGAAGTCCACCGTAATAAGGTGCAAAGTGCAAGGTGGATGGTGGAAGTACACCGGATCAAGGTGTACACTACAAAGTACGAGTGCATTATACCAAGGTGCATGGTTCATATTTCGTGGAGGAAGTGCATCGAAAAAGGTGAAGCGTGCAAGGTGCATAGTGGAATTGCACCACACCAAGGTGAATTGTGTAACGTGCACAGTTAAGTTTGACCATACGAAGGTGCACTGTGCAAAGTAAGACTCACCATTTCAAACTGCATGGTGCATAGTGCAAGCTGGAAGTGCACCCTAAGAAGCTACACAATGCATAGTGGAAATCCAATGTACCAATGTGCACAATGCATGATTCGTTGTTGGAGTGCATTGTACCAAGGTATACGGTTCATGGTGGAAGTGAACCAATGGAAGCTACACAATGCATAGTGGAAATGTAATGTACTAATGTGCACAATGCATGGTTTAGTCTGGAAGTGGATTGTACCAAGATGCATGTAGCATAGTGCATGATCGAAGTGCACTATACAATAGTGCAAAGTATATGATGAATAGTGCAACTGCATCATACTTACTCGCATTGTGGACAGTGGAAGTCCACCGTAATAAGGTGCAAAGTTCAAGGTGCATGGTGGAAGTACACAAGATCGAGGTGTACCCTACAAAGTAGGAGTGCATTATACCAAGGTGCATGGTTCATATTTCGTGGAGGAAGTGCATCGTAAAAAGGTGAACTGTGCAAGGTGCATAGTGGAATTGCACCACACCAAGGTGAATTGTGTAACGTGCACGACCAAGTTTGACCATACGAAGGTGCACTCGCAAAGTAAGACTCACCATTTCAAGCCGCATGGTGCATAGTGAATGCTTGGAAGTGCACCTAAGAAGCTACACAATGCATAGTGGAAATCTAATGTACCAATGTGTACAATGCATGATTTGTTGTTGGAGTGCATTGTACGAAGGTGTACGGTTCATGGTGGAAGTGCACCAATGGATGCTTTACAATGCACGATGGATATGTAATGTAGTAATGTGCCCGATGCATGATTTATTGTGGAAGTGGATTGTACCAAGATGCACGGAGCATAGTGCATGATCGAAGTGCACCATACCATAGTTCAAAGTATATGATGAATAGTAACCGCATCATACTTACTCGCATTGTGGACGGTGGGGAAGTCCACCGTAATAAGGTGCAAAGTTCAAGGTGCATGGTGGAAGTACACCCGATCAAGGTGTACACTACAACGTACGAGTGCATTATACCATGGTGCATGGTTCATATTTCGTGGAGGAAGTGCATCGTAAAAAGGTGATCTGTGCAAGGTGCATAGTAGAATTGCACCACACCAAGGTGAATTGTGTAACGTTCACGGTCAAATTTGACCATACGAAGGTGAAGCGTGCAAAGTATAACTCACCATTTCAAACCGCATGGTGCATAGTGCAAGCTGGAAGTGCACCCTGAGAAGCTACACAATGCATAGTGGAAATCCAATGTACCAATGTGCACAATGCATGATTCGTTGTTGGAGTGCATTGTACCAAGGTATACGGTTCATGGTGGAAGTGAACCAATGGAAGCTACACAATGCATAGTGGAAATGTAATGTACTAATGTGCACAATGCATGGTTTATTGTGGAAGTGCATTGTACCAAGATGCATGTAGCATAGTGCATGATCGAAGTGCACCATACCATAGTGCAAAGTATATGATGAATAGTGCAAGCGCATCATACTAACTCGCATTGTTGATAGTGGAATTCCACCGTAATGTGCAAAGTACAAGGTGGATGGTGGAAGAACAGAGATCGAGGTGTACACTACAAAGTAGGAGTGCATTATACCAAGGTGCATGGTTCATATTTCGTGGAGGAAGTGCATCGTAAAAAGGTGAATCGTGCAAGGTGCATAGTGGAATTGCACCACACCAAGGTGAATTGTGTAACGTGCACGTCAAATTTGACCATACGAAGGTGCCTTTGTGCAAAGTAAGACTCACCATTTCAAGCCGCTTGGTGCATAGTGAATGCGGGAAATGCACCTAAGCTACACAATGCATAGGGAAATCTAATGTACCAATGTGCACAATGCATGATTCATTGTAGGAGTGCATTGTACCAAGGTATACGGTTCATGGTGGAAGTGCACCAATGGATGCTTTACAATGCACGGTGGAAATGTAATGTAGTAATGTGCTCGATGCATGGTTTATTATGGAAGTGCATTGTACCAAGATGCAAGGAGCATAGTGCATGATCAAAGTGCACCATACCATAGTGCAAAGTATATGATGAATAGTGCAAATCGCATCATACTTACTCGCATTATGGATAGTGGAAGTCCACCGTAGTAAGGTGCAAAGTTCAAGGTGCATGGTGGAAGTACACAAGATCGAGGTGTACACACAAAGTACGAGTGCATTATACCAAGGTGCATGGTTCATATTTCATGGAGGAAGTGCATCGTAAAAAGGTGAACTGTGCAAGGTGCATAGTGGAATTGCACCACACCAAGGTGAATTGTGTAACGTGCACAGTCAAGTTTGACCATACGAAGGTGCACTCTGCAAAGTAAAACTCACCATTTCAAGGCCGCATGGCATAGTGAATGCCGGAAGTGCACCCTAAGAAGCTACACAATGCATAGTGGAAATCTAATGTACCAATGTGTACAATGCATGATTCGTTGTTGGAGTGCATTGTACGAAGGTGTACGGTTCATGGTGGAAGTGCA
>JAUJYP020000636.1:0-29749 GCA_030674075.2 Linum usitatissimum
TCTTCTTGGTATTAGATATGACTTTGACATCTTGTATCTCTCACACTAGGACTTAAAAATCATCATCCATCGAAGTTCAGGGTATTTTTAATTATGCTCTTTCTTATTTTGATTTCGACGGTTTGGAACTTGCTTGGAACTTCACACGAAAGAGTCTCGGGAATGCACAAAATTATCCAGAAACATGGGGTTAGAGGTTAGATCGAGAGAGAAAGAGAATACTTTCCAAAAATAAGTTTGCCAATATCCTCTTCTCAATTCATAATTGGTATTGAGGAGTTGACCTTAAAACATTTTGAGAAGTTTTTGAGTTGGAGAAGGTGGTGTTCGGCCATGTAATTTCATGATGGTTCCAAACCTGCGGATTGAAATACTAGAGATTCTACAAAGGCATGTTCCTTTGTCCAAGCCAGAAAGCATCAGCCAACGTCCCCATCTCTTCCGACCGTCTTCTTCTTGGTATTAGAGATGACGTTGGGCGTCCTTTATCTCTCACACTAGTACCCAGCAAATCGGCATCCCAGAAGTTGTTTATTTTTCATTATGCTCTTTTATATTTTGATTTAGATACTATGGAGCCAGCGGAACTTCACACGAAAGAATCTCGCGGACTTCACAAAGCATCGAAATAACACTAGGTTCGAGGTTAGATTCGAGAGGGAAAGAGATTACATTCGAAATAAGATAGCTATCCTCATTTATCAATTCATAATTGGTTTTGCGGAGTTGACCATCATATTTTTTAGCAATTTTGAGCTGGAGAAAGAGGTGTTCAACCATGTAATTTCATGATGGATCCAAACATATGGATTCCAAATACTTGAGCTCGTATAAAGCCTAGTTCATCGTATGACCGAACCCAAAACTTTTGTGCTATTACCCATCTCTTACGTCGTCGTCTTTGCTTGGTATTAGATATGACTTTGGCATCTTGTATCTCACGAAGCTAGGACTTAAAAATCATCATCCCTCGAATAGTTATTTTTAATTATGCTCTTTAGCACATTTTTTGATTTATGACACTTTGGAGCTTCTTTAAGAACTTCACACGAAAGAGTGACGGAGAATGCACAAAAATTATCCAAAAACATAGGGTTCGAGGTTAGATCGAGAAAGAGAATACTTCGAAATAAGATAGCTATCCTCTTCTCGATTCATAATTGGTTTTGAGGAGTTGACCATAAAACATTTTTAGAAGTTTTGAGTTGGAGAAGGTGGTGCTCGACCGTATAATTTCATGATGGTTCCAAACCTGCGGATTGAAATACTCGATATTCTATAAGCGCTTATTCCTTTGTCCAAACCAAAAACATCTATTAACGTTGCCATCTCTTGGTAGTTTTCTTGGTATTAGAGATGACGTTGGCGTCCTTTATCTCTCCCTGCTTAGTACCAAAAAATTGGCATCCTTGAAGTTAACTTTTTATTTTTCATTATGCTTTTTCATATTTTGATTTAGACAAATTAGAGCCAAATTTGGAACTTCACACGAAAGAATCTCGCGGACTTACCAAAAGCATAAAAAACAACTAGGTTAGAGGATTGGGTGAGAGGAAAGAGGTACATTATGAAATAAGATAGCTATCACTCATTTATCAATTCATAATTGGTTTTGCGAGATTTGACCATCGTAATTTTTACCGAGTTTTGAGTTGGAGAAAGAGTTGTTCGGCCATGTAATTTCATGATGGTTCCAAAGCTGTGGATTCCAAATACTTGGGCTACATCAAGTAGTTCATTCGTAAGAACCCAACACTTGGTAAACTACCCATCTCTTGGTCGTCGTCTTCTTTGTATTAGATATGACGTTGGCATCTTGTATCTGCCTTTCCGTAGGACTTTAAAATCATCATCCCGCCAGCGTTATTTTTAATTATGCTCTTTCTTTTTGATTTCGACAGTTTGGAGGATTCTTATGGAACTTCACACGAAAGAGTCTCGAGGGGAATGCACAAAATTATCCAAAAACATAGGGTTCGAGGTTAGATCGAGAGAGAAAGACATGCCAAAATAAGATAGCTATCCTCGCTGCCGATTCATAATTGGTTTTGAGGAGTTGACCGTAAAACATTTTGAGAAGTTTTGAGTTGGAGAAGGTGGTGTTCAACCATGTAATTTCATGATGGTTCCAAACCTGGATTGAAATACTCAAGATTCTACAAAGGCATGTTATTTTGTCCAAGCTAGAAAACATCGCGGTAACGTGGACATCTCTTCGGCCAGTCTTCTTCTTGGTATTAGAGATGACGTTGGCGTCCTTTATCTCTCACACTAGTACCGAAAAATCGGCATCCACCGAAGTTCTTTTTATTTTTCATTATGCCACTTTTTTATATTTTGATTTAGATACTATGGAGCATTTGGAACTTTCCACGAAAGAATCTCATGGAGACTTCACAAAAGCATAAAAAAACACTAGGTTCGAGGTTAGATTGAGAGGGAAAGGGATTACATTCTGAAATAAGATAGGTTATCCTCCACATCAATTCATAATTGGTTTTGCGGAGTTGACCATCATATTTTTTGAGTAATTTTGAGTTGGAGAAAGAAGTGTTAGACCATGTAATTTCGTAATGGTTCCAAACCTACGGATTGAAATACTCGAAATTCTATAAAGGCATGTTCTGCTGTCAAGCCGAAAACATCTATTAACGTCCCCATCTCTTCCCGGCCGTCTTCTTAGTATTAGAGATGACGTTGGCGTCACTTTATCTCTCACGAAGCTGAGTACCGAAAAATCGGCATCCTGAAGTTCTTTTTATTTTTCATTATGCTCTTTTATATTTTGATTTAGATACTATGGAGCTAGCAGGAACTTCACACGAAAGAATCTCGCGGACTTTACAAAAGCATCAAAAAACACTAGGTTCGAGGTTAGATTCAAAGGGAAAGAGATTACGTTGCCAATAAGATAGCTATCCTCCTTTATCAATTCATAATTAGTTTTGCGGAGTTGACCATCATATTTTTTAGCAATTTTGAGTTGGAGAAAGAGGTGTTCGGCAATGTAATTTCATGATGGATCCAAACCTATAGATTCCAAATACTTAGGCTGCATAAAGCCTAGTTCGTACATCTAGAACCCAAAACTTTTGGTAACATACCCATCTCTTGGTCGTCGTCTTTTTGGTATTAGATATGACTTTGGCATCTTGTATCTCTCACACTAGGACTTAAAAATCATCATCCCTCGAGCGGGTTATTTTTAATTATGCTCTTTCTTATTTTGATTTCAACACTTTGGAGCTTCTTCCCAGAACTTCACACGAAAGAGTCTCGGAGAATGCACAAAATTGTCCAAAAACGTAAGGGTTCGAGGTTAGATCGAGAGAGAAAGAGAATACTTTCCAAAATAAGATAGCTATCCTTTTTCTCAATTCATAATTGGTTTTGAGGAGTTGTCCCTGAAACATTTTTGGAAGTTTTATATTGGAGAAATTGGTGTTCAACCATGTAATTTCATGATGGTTCCAATCTGCAGTTGAAATACTCAAGATTCCATTAAGGCATGTTCCTTTGTCCGAACCGAAAACATCTATTAACGTCCCCATCTCTTACAATGATCTTCTTCTTGGTATTAGAGATGACGTTGGCGTCACTTTATTCTCTCACCCTCGTGCCAGAAAATCGGCATCCCTTGAGTTCTTCTTATTTTTCATTATGCTCTTTGATATTTTGATTTAGACACTTTGGAGCCAGTAGAACTTTCCACGAAAGAATCTCGCGGACTTCACAAAAGCATAAAAAAACACTAGGTTCGAGGTTAGATTGAGTGGGAAAAAGATTACATTCGAAATAAGATAGCTATCCTCCTATCAATTCATAATTGGTTTTGCGGAGTTGACCATCGTATTTTTACCGATTTTGAGTTGGAGAAAGAGTTGTTTGACCATGTAATTTCATGATGGTTCCAAACCTATGGATTCCAAATACTTAGGCTGCATAAAGCCTAGTTAAAATGCAGCTCAGAACCTAACACTTGTGTAAACTACCCGTCTTTTCTTGGTCGTCGTCTTCTTCGTATTAGATATGACGTTGGCATCTTGTATCTCTCACACTAGGACTTAAAAATCATCATCCCTCGAGCCGTTATTTTTAATTATGCTCTTTCTTATTTTGATTTCGACGAGTTTGGAACTGGCGGAACTTCGCACGAAAAGAGTGCGAGGGGAATCTGCAGTGTATCCAAAAGCATGGGGTTCGAGGTTAGATCGAGAGAGAAAGAGAATACTTTCCAAAATAAGATAGCTATCCTCTTCTTCTCAATTCATAATTGGTTTTGAGGAGTTGTCCCTTAAAACCATTTTGAGAAGTTTTGAGAAGGTGGTGTTCGACCATGTAATTTCATGATGGTTCCCGACGTGCGGATTGAAATACTCAAGATTACATAAAGGCATGTTCCTTTGTCCAAACCGAAAACATCGTATTAACGTCCCCGTCTCTTCCGGCCGTCTGCTTGGTATTAGAGATGACGTTGGCGTCTTTATCTCTCACTCGTAGCAGAATTCGTCATCCCTCGAGTTCTTTTATTTCTCATTATGCTCTTTTATATTTTGATTTAGACACTTTGGAGCCAGTTTGAACTTCACCCGAAAGAATCTCGCGGACTTCACAAAAGCATAAAAAAACACTAGGTTTGAGGTTAGATTGAGAGGGAAAGAGATTACATTTTCGAAATAAGATAGCTATCCTTCATATCAATTCATAATTGGTTTTGCGGAGTTGACCATCGTATTTTTTAGCGAGTTTTGAGTTGGAGAAAGGGTGTTCGACCATGTAATTTCATGATGGTTCCAAACCTATGGATTCCAAATACTTAAGCTCTATAAAGCCCCGTTCCGTCTTGATGAACCCAAAACTTTTTGGTAAAATACCCATCTCTTGGTCGTCGTCTTCTTGGTATTAGATATGACTTTGGCATCTTGTATCTCTCGCACTAGGACTTAAAAATCATCATCCCTCGAGTCGTTATTTTTAATTATGCTGCTTCTTATTTTGATTTCGACACTTTGGCGCTTGCGGAACTTTCATACGAAAGAGTCTTGGGGAATGCACAAAATTATCCAAAAACATAGGGTTCGAGGTTAGATCGAGAGAGAAAGATATACTTTCCAAAATAAGATAGCACTATCCTCTTCTCAATTCATAATTGGTTTTGAGGAGTTGACCATCAAACATTTTGAGAAGTTTTGAGTTGGAGAAGGTGGTGTTCGACGTATAATTTCATGATGGTTTCAAATCTACCGAGATTGAAATACTCAAGATTCTTTGAACGCATGTTCCTTTGTCCAAACCAAAAACATCTGTTAACGTCCCCGTCTCTTCCGGCCGTCTTCTTCTTGGTATTAGAGATGACGTTGGCGTCCTTTATCCTCTCACACTAGTACCAAAAAAATTGGCATCCCTGAAGTTTTCTTATTTCTCATTATGCTCTTTCTATTTTTATTTAGACACTTTGGAGCCGGTTGGAACTTCACAAGAAAGAATCTCGCGGACTTCACAAAAGAATAAAAACACTAGGTTCGAGGATAGATTGAGAGGGAAAGAGATTACATTAAAATAAGATAGGTATTTTCATCGATTCATAATTGGTTTTGCGGAGTTGACCATCATATTTTTTATACAGTTTTGAGTTTGAGAAAGAGGTGTTAGACCATGTAATTTCATGATGGTTCCAAACCTATGGCTTCCAAATACTTAGGCTGCAATAAAGCCACAGTTCATACCGTGAGAACCCAAAACGTCGGAAGTGGCAATACCCGGCATCTCTTCGAGTCGTCTTCTTGGTATTAGATTTGACTTTGGCATCTTGTGTATCTCTCACACTAGGACTTAAAAATCATCATTCCTCAAGCCGTTATTTTTAATTATGCTCTTTCTTATTTTTGATTTTGACACTTTGGCGCTTGCTGGAACTTCACACGATTGAGTCTTGGGGAATGCACAAAATTATCCAAAAACGTAGGGTTGGAGGGTTAGATCGAGAGAGAAAGAGAATACTTTCCAAAATAAGATAGCTATCCTCTTCTCTATTCATAATTGGTTTTGAGGAGTTGACCATAAAACATTTTGAGAAGTTTTGAGTTGCAGAAGGTGGTGTTCAACCATGTAATTTCATGATGGTTTCAAACCTCACAGTTTGAAATACTCAAGATTACATGAAGGCATGTTCTACTTTGTCCAAGCTAGAAACATCTATTAACGTTCCCATCTCTTCCGGCGAGTCTTCTTCTTGGTATTAGAGATGACGGCAGCGTCACTTTATCTTATACAGTTGTGCAAGAGAATTGGTATCCCTCGAGTTAATTGCTATTTCTCATTATGCTCTTTTATATTTTGATTTAGACACTTTGGAGCCGAGAATTTGGAACTTAACGAAAAGAATCACAAAGCGGACTTCACAAAAGGATAAAAAACACTAGGTTCGAGGATAGATTGAGAGGAAAAGAGATTACGTTACGGGGAAATAAGATAGGCATCCTGGCATCAATTCATAATTGGTTTTGCGGAGTTGACCATCGTATTTTTCGCCGGTTTTGAGTTTGAGAAAGAGGTGTTCGGCCATGTAATTTCATGATGGTTCCAAACCTATGGCTTCCAAATACTTAGGCTATAAAGACCCGTTCATCGTAAGAACCCAAAACTGCATTAGCATTACCCATCTCTTATGGTCATCATCTTCTTAGTATTAGATATGACGTTGTCTTGTTGTATTTCTCACAGGACTTAAAAATCATCATCCCTCTAGTCGTTATTTTTAATTATGCTCTTTCTTATTTTGATTTCGACACTTTGGAGCTTCTTGGAACTTCGCGCGAAAGGAAGTCTCGGGGAGTGCACGAAATTATCCAAAAACATAGGGTTCAAGGTTAGATCGAGAGAAAAGAGAATACTTTCCAAAATAAGATAGCTATACTCTTCTCAATTCATAATTGCTTTTGAGAATTTTCCCGTAAAACAACTTTTGAGAAGTTTTGAGTTGGAGAAGGCAGTGTTCGGCCATGTAATTTCATGATGGTTCCAAACCTGGATTGAAATTCTCAAGATTTTATAAAGGCATGTTCCTTTGTCCCGGAAACCGAAAACATCTATTAACGTCCCCGTCTAAATCGTAAAATGCTTGGTATTAGAGATGACGTTGGTGTCACTTATCTCTCACACTAGTACAAAAAAATTGGCATCCCTCAAGCTCTTCTTATTTCTCATTATGCTCTTTTATATTTTGATTTGAACAATTTGGAGCCGAGTGGAACTTTCCACGAAAGAATCTCGAGGACTTCACAAAAGCATAAAAACTCTTGGGATTCGAGGTTAGATTGAGAGGAAAGAGATTACATTCGAAATAAGATAGTTATCCTCCTATCCAATTCATAATTAGTATTGCGGAGTTGACCATCATATTTTTTAGCAGTTTTGAGTTGGAGAAGGAGGTGTTCAACCATGTAATTTCATGATGGTTCCAAACAAATGGATTCCAGATACTTAGGCTGCATGAAGACCCGTTCATCTTGTCCAAACCCAACACTTCGGTAAACTACCCATCTCTTCGAGTCGTCGTCTTCTTCGTATTAGATATGACGTTGGCATCTTTTATCTCACACTAGGACTTAAAAATCATCATCCCTCGAGCGGGTTATTTTTAATTATGCTGCTTTCTTATTTTGATTTCGACACTTTGGAGCTTGCGGAACTTCACACGAAAGAGTCTCGGGGAATGCACAAAATTATCCAAAAACATAGGGTTCGAGGTTAGATCGAGAGAGAAAGAGAATACTTTCAAAAATAAGATAGTTATTTTCTTACCAGGTCATGCTTGGTTTTGAGGAGTTCTCCATAAAACACTTTGAGAAGTTTTGAGTTGGAGGAAAGTTTGGTGTTGGACCGTGGCAATTTCATGATTGTTCCAAACCTCTGGATTGAAATTCTCAAGATTCTATAAAGGCATGTTCCTTTGTCCGAAGCCAGAAACATCCCCATTAACGTCCCCGTCTCTTCCGTAGTCTTCTTGGTATTAGAGATGACGTTGGCTTCCTTCCTCCTCTCACCCTTTAGTACCGAAACATTGGCATCCCTCGAGAGTTCTTAGCATTTCTCATTATGATCTTTTATATTTTGATTTAGACAATTTGGAGCCATTTGGAACTTCGCACAGAAAGTTTCTCGAGGACTTCGTAAAAGCATCAACAAACACTGGGTTCGAGGTTAGATTGAGAGGGAAAGAGATTACATTCGAAATAAGATAATTTATCCTCCTATGGATTCATAATTTAATTATTGCAGAGTTGACCGACATATTTTTAGAGTTTTCGATTTAGAGAAAGAGATGTTGACCCATGTAATTTCATGATGGTTCCAAAACTATGGATTCCAAATACTTGGGCTCTATGAAGCCTAGTTCATCATCCAGGCCAACATTAGGTAAACTTACCCATCTCTTGGTCGTCGTCTTCTTCGTATTAAGAATATGACGTTGGCATTTTGTATCTCTCGCAGGACTTAAAAATCATCATCCCTCAAGCCGTTATTTTTAATTATGCTCTTTCTTATTTTGATTTCGACACTTTGGAGCTTCTTTGGAGACTTCCCACGGAAGAGTCAAGAATGAACAAATTTTTCAAAAACGTAGGGTTCGAGGTTAGATCGAGAGAGAAAGAGAATACTTTCCAAAATAAGATAGCTATCCTGTACTCGATTCATAATTGGTTTTGAGGAGTTCTCCACAAAACACTTTTACAAGATTTGAGTTAGAGAATATTTTGTTCAACAAAGTAATTTCATGATGGTTTCAAACCTGCGGATTGAAATACTCAAGATTCTATGAACGCATGTTCCTTTGCCAGAACCGAAAACATGTCTGTGCGTCCCCGTCTCTTCCGTGAGTCTTAAACTGCTTGGTATTAGAGATGACGTTGGTGTCATATCTCTCACACTAGTACCAAAAAATCGGCATCCACGATGTTCTTTTTATTTTTCATTATGCTCTTTCATATTTTGATTTAGACACTTTGGAGCCGGTTAGAACTTCACACGAAAGAATCTCGCGGACTTCAGAAAGCATGAAAAAACACAAGGTTCGAGGTTAGATTGAGAGGGAAAGAGATTACATTCATCAATTCATAATTGGTTTTGCGGAGTTGACCATCATATTTTTACCACTTTTGAGTTGGAGAAAGAGGTGTTCAACCATGTAATTTCATGATGGTTGCAAACAAATGGATTCAAAATACTTAGGTTTTATAAAGCCTAGTTCATGCATCGAAACCCGACACTTGGTAAACTACCCATCTCTTAGAGTCGTGGTCTTCTTCGTATTAGATATGACGTTGGCATCTTGTATCTCTCACACTAGGACTTAAAAATCATCATACCACCAGTTATTTTTAATTTATACTCTTTCTTATTTTGATTTCGACACTTTGGAGCTTCTTTGGAACTTCACACGAAAGAGACTCGGGAATGCAAAATAATTATCCAAAAAACATAGGGTTCGAGGTTATATCTAGAGAGAAAGAGAATACTTTCCAAAATAAGATATCTATCTGCTTCTCGATTCGTAATTGGTTTTGAGGTGTTGACCGTAAAACATTTTGGGAAGTTTTGAGTTGGAAAAGGTGGTGTTCGAAGCCATGTAATTTTATGATGGTTGCAAACCTTTGGATTGAAATACTCAAGATTCTATAAAGGCATGTTCCTTTGCCCAAACCGAAAACATCCCCATTAACGTCCCCGTAACCCCCGTCGTCTTGCTTGGTATTAGAGATGACGTTGGCGTCATTATTTCTCGCACTAGTACCGAAACATTAGCATCCCTCAAGTTCTTCTTATTTCTCATTATGCTCTTTTATATTTTGATTTAGACAATTTGGAGCCGAAATTTTGGAACTTCACACGAAAGAATCTCGGAGGCTTACATAAAAACTCAACTAGGTTCGAGGTCAGGTTGGGCGAGAGGAAAGAAGTTACGTTACGAAATAAGATAGTTATCCTCCTATCGATTCATAATTGGTATTGCGGAGTTGACAAAAATGCATATTTTTTAGCAGTTTTGAGTTGGAGAAAGAGGTGTTCGGCCATGTAATTTTGTGATGGTTCCCGAGCACATGGATTCCCGAATACTTAGGCTACATAAAGACCGTTCATGCATCGAGCCAAACCTTACATTAGCCCCACCCATCTCTTGCAGTCGTGGTCTTCTTCGTATTAGATATGACGTTGGCATCTTGTATCTCTCACACTAGGACTTAAAAATCATCATCCCTCGAGCGGTTATTTTTAATTATGCTCTTTTCTTATTTTTGATTTCGACACTTTTTGGAGCTTGCGGAACTTCGCACCTTGTGAAAAGAGACGGGAATGGAAAATAATTATCCAAAAACATAGGGTTCGAGGTTATATCGAGAGAGAAAGAGAATACTTTCCAAAATAAGATATCTATTCTCTTCTCGATTCATAATTGGTTTTGAGGAGTTGACCATAAAACATTTTGAGAAGTTTTTGAGTTGGAAAAGGTGGTGTTGGACCATGTAATTTTATGATGGTTTTAAACGCTTTGGATTGAAATACTCAAGATTATAGAAAGGCATGTTCCGCTGCCCCAGTAGGAAACGTCTATTAACGTCCCCTTGGCTTCCGGCCGTCTTCTTGGTATTAGAGATGACGTTGGCGTCTTTATCTCTCACACTAGTACGAAAACATTGGCATCCCTCGAAGTTCTTTTATTTCTCATTATGCTGCGCACTCATATTTTGATTTAGACAATTTGGAGCCGAGTTTGCTTGGAACTTCCGGCGAAAGAATCGAGGACTTCGCTAAAAGCATCAAAAAACACTAGGTTCGAGGTTAGATTGAGAGGGAAAGAGAAGACATTCGAAATAAGATAGTTATCCTCAGATCGATTCATAATTGGTATTGCGGAGTTGACCATCATATTTTTTGAGTTTTGAGTTGGAGAAATATGTGTTGGACCATGTAATTTCATGATGGTTCCAAACCTACGGATTCCAAATACTTAGGCACCATGGGGCTGGATTCATACGTCAAACCCAACACTTCGTAAACTACCCATCTCTTAGAGTCGTCGTCTTCTTCGTATTAGATATGACGTTGGCATGCGCTGTATCTCGCATTGTGGGACTTCGAAATCATCATCCCTCTTGTTATTTTTAATTATGCTCTTTCTTATTTTTGATTTCGACACTTTGGAGCTTGCTTGGAATTCCACACGAAAGAGTCTCGGGGAATGCACAAAATTATCCAAAAACATAGGGTTCGAGGTTAGATCGAGAGAGAAAGAGAATACTTTCCAAAATAAGATAAGAATCCTCTTGCTCAATTCACCAATTGGTTTTGAGGAGTTCTCCACAAAACACTTTGAGAAGTTTTGAGTTGGAGAATGTTTTGTTCAACCATGTAATTTCATGATGGTTCCAAACCTCTGGATTAGAAATACTCAGGAATTTATAAAGGCATGTTCCTTTGTCCAAACCAAAAACATCTTTATTAACGTCCCCGTCTCTTCCGTAGTCTTATTGCTTGGTATTAGAGATGACGTTGGCGTCTTTATCTCTCACACTAGTACCAAAACATTGGCATCCGTCAAGTTCTTCTTATTTCTCATTATGCTATTTTATATTTTTATTTAGACAATTTGGAGCCGAGTTTGGAACTTCACACGAAAGAATCTCGAGGACATCATAAAAAGCGTAAAAAACACTAGGTTCGAGGTTAGATTGAGAGGAAAGATATTACATTCGAAATAAGATAGTTATCCTCCTATCAATTCATAATTGGTATTGCGGAGTTGACCATCATATTTTTAGAGTTTTGAGTTGGAGAAAGAGGTGTTCGGCCATGTAATTTCATGATGGTTCCAGAGCAATGGATTCCAAATGCTTAGGCTACATAATGCCACCGTTCATCATCCCAGGCAACATTAGGTAAACTGGCCATCTCTTCGAGTCGTCGTCTTAGCCGTATTAGATATGACGTTGGCATCTTGTATCTCACCCTTTAGGACTTAAAAATCATCGTCCCTCGAAGCCGTTATTTTTGGGTATGCTCTTTCTTATTTTGATTTCGACACTTTGGAGCTTGCTGGAACTTCACACGAAAGAGTCTCGGGGAATGCACGAAATTATCCAAAAACATAGGGTTCGAGGTTAGATCGAGAGAGAAGGAGAATACTTTCCAAAATAAGATAGCTATCCTCTTCTCGATTCATAATTGGTTTTGAGGAGTTCTCCATCAAAAACACTTTGAGAAGTTTTGAGTTGGAGAAAGGCGGTGTTCAACCATGTAATTTCATGATGGTTCCAAACATGGATTGAAATACTCAGGAATTTATAAAGGCATGTTCTTTTGTCAGAACCGAAAACATCTCCCAACGTCCCCATCTCTTTGGGCGAGTCTTCTTCTTGGTATTAGAGATGACGTTGGCGTCCTTTATCTCTCACACTAGTACCAAAAAAATCGGCATCCATTTGAAGTTCTTTTATTTTCATTATGCTCTTTCATATTTTGATTTAGACACTTTGGAGCCAGTTTGGAACTTCACACGAAAGAATCTCGCGGACTTCACGAAAGCATGAAAAAACACGAGGTTCGAGGTTAGATTGAGAGGGAAAGAGATTACATTCATCAATTCATAATTGGTTTTGCGGAGTTGACCATCGTATTTTTGCCACTTTTGAGTTGGAGAAAGAGGTGTTCAACCTGGCAATTTCATGATGGTTGCAAACAAATGGATTCCCGAATACTTAGGCTACATAAAGCCCCGTTCATATGTCCGAAACCTGACACTTCGGTAAACTACCCATCTCTTCGAGTCGTCGTCTTCTTCGTATTAGATATGACGTTGGCATGCAGGTATCTCTCACCCTGCCCCAGGACTTAAAAATCATCATTCCTAGGGCCCTAGTTATTTTTAATTATGCTGCTGCTTTATTTTGATTTCGACACTTTGGAGCTTCTTCGGAACTTCACACGAAAGAGACTCGGGGAGATGCAAAATAATTATCCAAAAACATAGGGTTCGAGGTCGTATCGAGAGAGAAAGAGAATACTTTCCAAAATAAGATACCTATCCTCTTAAACTCGATTCATAATTGGTTTTGAAGAGTTGACCGTAAAAAATTTTGAGAAGTTTTGAGTTGGAAAAAGTGGTGTTAGACCATGTAATTTCCATGATGGTTGCAAACGCTTTGGATTGAAAATATTTCAGATTCTATAAAGAGCACTTTCCTTTGACGGAAGCAGCAGTATGTCGGCGATCTAAATCTCTTTGGGTCGTCTTGCTTGGTATTAGAGATGACGTTGGCGTCATTATCTCTCCCACTAGTACCAAAAAATCGGCATCTCGAAGTTCTTTTTATTTTTCATTATGCTTTTTCTATATTTTGATTTAGACACTTTGGGGCAAGAGTGGAACTTCACGCGGAAGAATCTCGAGGACTTCGCTAAAAGCATCGAAAAAACGAGGTTCGAGGAGTTAGATTGAGAAGGAAAGAGATTACATTCGAAATAAGATAGTTATCCTCACATCAATTCTTAATTGGTATTGCGGAGTTGACCATCATATTTTTAGCAATTTTGAGTTGGAGAAAGAGGTGTTGGACCATGTAATTTCATGATGGTTCCAAACATGTGGATTCCGAATACTTCGGAAACATAATGCCTAGTTCGTCACATCCCGAAACCCAACACTTACGGTAAAACTACCCATCTCTTGGTCGTCGTCTTCTTCGTATTAGATATGACGTTGGCATCTTGTATCTCTCACACTAGGACTTAAAAATCATCATCCCTCGAGCGGGTTATTTTTAATTATGCTCTTTCTTATTTTGATTTCACACTTTGGAGCTTGCTGGAACTTCACACGAAAGAGTCTCGGAGAATGCACAAAATTATCCAAAAACATAGGGTTCGAGGTTAGATCGAGAGAAAAAGAGAATACTTTCCAAAATAAGATAGCTATCCTCTTCTCGATTCATAATTGGTTTTGAGGTGTTCTCCATGAAACACTTTGAGAAGTTTTGAGTTGGAGAAGGTGGTGTTCAACCATGTAATTTCATGATGGTTCCAAATCTGCGGATTGAAATACTCACGATTCTATAAAGGCATGTTCCTTTGTCCAAACCAAAAACATCTATTAACGTCCCCATCTCTTATAGCCATCTTCTTCTTGGTATTAGAGATGACGTTGACATCCTTTATCTCTCACACTCGTACCAAAAAATCGGCAACTCTCAAGTTCTTTTATTTCTCATTATGCTCTTTTATATTTTGATTTAGACACTTTGGAGCCATTTGGAACTTCACACGAAAGAATCTCGCGGAATTCACAAAAGCATTTCAAAAACACTAGGTTCGAGGTTAGATTGAGTGGGAAAAAGATTACATTCGAAATAAGATAGCTATCTTCCTATCAATTCATAAGTACTTTTGCGGAGTTGACCATCGTATTTTTTACAGTTTTGAGTTGGAGAAAGAGTTGTTTGACTACATGTAATTTCATGATGGTTCCAAACCTTCTGGATTCCAAATACTTAGGCTCTATAAAGCCTCGTTTATGCATCCGAACCTAAAACTTCGCTAAACTACCCATCTCTTCGGTAGTCGTCTTCTTGGTATTAGATATGACGTTGGCATCTTGTATCTCTCACACTAGGACTTCAAAATCATCATCCCTCAAGCCGTTGTTTTTAATTATGCTCTTTCTTATTTTGATTTCGACAGTTTGGAACTTGCGGAACTTCACACGAAAGAGTCTCGGGGAATGCACAAATTATCCAAAAACATAGGGTTCGAGGTTAGATCGAGAGAGAAAGAGAATACTTTCCAAGAAATAAGATAGCTATCCTCTTCTCAATTCATAATTGGTTTTGAGGAGTTCTCCATAAAACACTTTGAGAAGTTTTGAGTTGAAGAAGGCAGTGTTGGACCATGTAATTTCATGATGGTTCCAAACACCTGCAGGATTGAAATACTCAGGAATTTATAAAGGCATGTTCCTTTGTCGAACCGAAAACATCTATTAACGTCCCCGTCTCTTCCCGGCCGTCTTCTTCTTGGTATTAGAGATGACGTTGTTCCCCATAAACATCTCCTGCTTAGTACCCCGAAAAATCGGCATCCTGAAGTTCTTTTTATTTTTCATTATGCTCTTTCATATTTTGATTTAGACACTTTGGAGCCAGCTGGAACTTCACACGAAAGAATCTCGCGGACTTCACAAAAGCATGAAAAAACACAAGGTTCGAGGATAGATTGAGAGGAAAGAGATTACGTTCATCGATTCATAATTGGTTTTGCGGAGTTGACCATCATATTTTTTACCACTTTTGACTTGGAGCAAGAGGTGTTCAACCATGTAATTTCATGATGGTTGCAAACAAATGGATTCAAAATACTTAGGTTCTATAAAGCCCCGTTCATACATCTAAACCCAACACTTCGTAAACTACCCATCTCTTGGTCGTCGTCTTCTTCGTATTAGATATGACGTTGGCATCTTGTATTTCTCACACTAGGACTTAAAAATCATCATCCCTCGAAGCCGTTATTTTTAATTATGCTTCTTTCTTATTTTGATTTCGACACTTTGGAGCTTGCGGAAGTTCACACGAAAGAGTCTCGGGGAATGCACTGAGTATACGAAAACATAGGGTTCGAGGAGTTAGATCGAAGAGAGAAGAGAGAATACTTTGCGAAATGAATGAGAACTATCTTTCTTACCGATTCATAATTGGTTTTGAGGAGTTCTCCGTAAAACACTTTGAGAAGATTTGAGTTGGTTAAGGCGGTGTTGGACCATGTAATTTCATGATGGTTCCGAGCCTCTGGATTGAAATACTCGAAATTACATAAAGGTATGTTCCTTTGTATCGAACCGAAAACATCTATTAACGTCCCCATCTCTTCCGGCCGTCTTCTTGGTATTAGAGATGACGTTGGCGTCCTTTATCTCTCGCACTAGTACCCGAAAAAATCGGCATCCACGAAGTTCTTTTTGTTTTTCATTATGCTCTTTCATATTTTGATTTAGACACTTTGGAGCCAGCTGGAACTTCACACGAAAGAATCTCGCGGACTTCACAAAAGCATGAAAAAACACAAGGTTCGAGGTTAGATTGAGAAGGAAAGTTTTTGCATTCATCGATTCATAATTGGTTTTGCGGAGTTGACCATCATATTTTTTACCACTTTTGAGTTGGAGAAAGAGGTGTTGGACCATGTAATTTCATGATGGTTGCGAGCTTGTGGATTCCCGGAAATGCACAAACTCTATAGCGCCCGTTAAATGCAATCGAAGCCAACACTTACGGTAAACTGCCCATCTCTTGGTCGTGGTCTTCTTCGTATTAGATATGACGTTGGCATCTTGTATCTCTCTGCTTAGGACTTAAACATCATCATCCCTCGACTAGTTATTTTTAATTATGCTCTTTCTTATTTTGATTTCGACACTTTGGAGCTTGTTTGGAACTTCGCACGAAAGAGACTCGGGGAATGCAAAATAATTATCCAAAAACATAGGGTTCGAGGTTATATCGAGAGAGAAAGAGAATACTTTCCAAAATAAGATACCTATCCTGGACTTCTCAATTCATGGGTGGTTTTGAGGAGTTGACCGTAAAACATTTTGAGAAGTTTTGAGTTGGAAAAGGTGGTGTTCAACCATGTAATTTTATGATGGTTGCAAACCTTTGGATTGAAATACTCAAGATTCTATAAAGGCATGTTCCTTTTACTTGAATCGAAAACATCCCCATTAACGTCCCCGTAACTTCGGCCTTAGTCTTAGTATTAGAGATGACGTTGGCGTCACAATATCTCTTCCACTAGTACCAAAACATTGGCATCCATCAAGTGCTTCTTATTTCTCATTATGCTCTTTTTATATTTTGATTTAGACAATTTGGAGCCGAGTTTGGAACTTCACACGAAAGAATCTCGAGGACTTCATAAAACCGTCAAAAACACTAGGTTCGAGGTTAAGATTGAGAAAAGAGATTACATTCTGAAATAAGATAGTTATCCTCCTATCAATTCATAATTAGTATTACGGGAGTTGACCATCATATTTTTTATCTTGATTTTGAGTTGGAGAAAGAGGTGTTAGACCATGTAATTTCATGATGGTTCCAAACTTATGGATTCCGAATACTTAGGCTCTATGCGAGGACCGTTCATCTGTCCAAACCCAACACTTCGTAAACTACCCATCTCTTGGTCGTCGTCTTCTTCGTATTGAATGTAACATTTGGCATCTTGTATCTCTCACACTAGGACTTAAACATCCTTAAATCCCTAGTGATTATTTTTAAATTTATGCTGCTTTCTTATTTTGATTTCGACACTTTGGAGCTTGATGGAAGTTCACACGAAAGAGTCTCGGGGAATGCACAAATTATCCAAAAACATAGGGTTCGAGGTTAGATCGAGAGAGAAGAGAATACTTTCCAAAATAAGATAGCTATCCTCTTCTCGATTCATGTTGGTTTTGAGGAGTTCTCCATGAAACACTTTGAGAAGTTTTGAGTTGGAGAATTTGGTGTTCGACCATGTAATTTCATGATGGTTCCAAACCTTTGGATTGAAATTCTCAAGATTCTATAAAGGAATGTTCCTTTGTCCGAACCAAAAACATCTATTAACGTCCCCGTCTCTTCAGGCCGTCTTCTTCTTGGTATTAGAGATGACGTTGGCGTCCTTTATCTCTCACACTAGTACCAAAAAATTGGCATCCACGAAGTTCTTTTTATTTTTCATTATGCTATTTTATATTTTGATTTAGACAATTTGGAGCCTTTTGGAACTTCACACGAAAGAATCTCGAGGACTTCATACAAGCATGAAAAAACACAAGGTTCGAGGTTAGATTGAGAGGGGAAAGAGATTACATTCAAATCAGATAGTTATCCTCATTATCAATTCATAATTGGTTTTGCGGAGTTGACCATCATATTTTTTAACCAGTTTTGAGTTGGAGAAGAGGTGTTCGACCATGTAATCTCATGATGGTTCCAAACCTATGGATTCCAAATACTTAGGCTCCATCATGCCTCGTTCATGTTTGTCCAAATCCCAACACTTGGTAAACTACCCATCTCTTGGTCGTCGTCTTCTTCGGTATTAGATATGACGTTGGCATCTTGTATCTCTCACACTAGGACTTAAACATCATCATCCCTCAAACCGTTATTTTTAATTATGCTCTTTCTTATTTTGATTTCGACACTTTGGACTTTCTTGGAACTTCACGCGAAAGAGACTTCGGGAATGCAAAGTAATTATCCAAAAACATGGGGTTGGGGGTTATATCGAAGAGAAAGAGAATACTTTCCAAAATAAGATACCTATCCTCTTCTCAATTCATAATTGGGTTTGAGGAGTTGACCATAAAACATTTTGAGAAGTTTTTGAGTTGGAAAAGGGGGTTCAACCATGTAATTTTATGATGGTTGCAAGCCTTTGGATTGAAATACTCAAGATTAAATTAAGGCATGTTCCTTTGCCCAAACCGAAAACATCTATTAACGTCCCCATCACTGTTAAGTAATCTTCTTCTTGGTATTAGAGATGACGTTGGCTCCTTATCTCTCACACTAGTACCAAAACATTGGCATCCCTCAAAGTTCTTCTTATTTCTCATTATGCTCTTTTACATTTTGATTTAGACAATTTGGAGCCCATTTGGAACTTCACACGAAAGAATCTCGAGGACATCATAAAAGCATCGAAAAACACTAGGTTCGAGGTTAGATTGAGAGGGAAAGAGATTACATTCCGAAATAAGATAGTTATCCTCCCATCGATTACATAAGTTGGTATTGCGGAGTTGACCAGCATATTTTTTAGGTTTGAGTTGGAGAAGAGGTGTTCGAAGCCATGTAATTTCATGATGGTTCCGAACCTATGGATTCCAAATACTTAGGCTCCATAATGCCCCGTTCATCATCCAAACCCAACCCTTCGTAAACTACCCATCTCTTCGAGTCGTCGTCATCTTCGTATTAGATATGACGTTGGCATCTTTGTATCTCTCGCACTAGGACTTAAACATCATCATCCCTCAAGCGTTATTTTTAATTATGCTCTTTCTTATTTTGATTTCGACACTTTGGAGCTTGCTGGAACTTCACACGAAAGAGTCTGGGGAGTGCGCAAAATTATCCAAAAACATAGGGTTCGAGGTTAGATCGAGAGAGAAAGGAGAATACTTTCCAAAATAAGATAGCTATCCTCTTCTCAATTCATAATTGGTTTTGAGGAGTTCTCCATAAAACACTTTGAGAAAGTTTTTGAGTTGGAGAATTTGGTGTTCAGCCATGTAATTTCATGATGGTTCCAGGCCTGCGGATTGAAATTCTCAAAGATTCCATAAAGGCATGTTCCTTTGTCCAAACCAAAAACATCTACTTAACGTCCCCATCTCTTCGAGTCTTCTTCATGGTATTAGAGATGACGTTGGCGTCCTCCATCTCTCACCCTAGTACCAAAACATCGGCAACCCTCAAGTTCTTCTTATTTTTCATTATGCTATTTTATATTTTGATTTAGACAATTTGGAGCCGAGTGGAACTTCACACGAAAGAATCTCGCGGACTTCACACAAGCATCAAAAACAGTTAGGTTCGAGGTTAGATTGAGAGGGAAAGAGATTACATTCGAAATAAGATAGCTATCCTCCTATAAATTCATAATTGGTTTTGCGGAGTTGACCATCGTATTTTTTAGCGTTTTGAGTTGGAGAAAGAGGTGTTCAACCATGTAATTTCATGATGGTTCCAAACCTATGGATTCCAAATACTTAGGCTCTATAAAGCCCCGTTTATCCGTCCGAACCCAAAACTTCGCTAACATACCCATCTCTTCGGTCGTCGTCTTCTTGGTATTAGATATGACGTTGGCATCTTGTATCTCTCACACTAGGACTTAAAAATCATCATCCCTCAAGCCGTTATTTTTAATTATGCTCTTTCTTATTTTGATTTCGACACTTTGGAGCTTCTTTGGAACTTCACACGAAAGAGTCTCGGGGAATGCACAAAATTATCCAAAAACATAGGGTTCGAGGTTAGATCGAGAGAGAAAGAGAATACTTTCCAAAATAAGATAGCTATCCTCTTCTCAATTCATAATTGGTTTTGAGGAGTTGTCCGTAAAACACTTTGAGAAGTTTTGAGTTGGAGAAGGTGGTGTTAGACCATGTAATTTCATGATGGTTCCGAAACCTGCGGATTGAAATACTCAAGATTACATAAAAGGCATGTTCCTTTGTCGATCCGAAAACATCTATTAACGTCCCCATCTCTTAGGGTAGTCTTCTTCTTGGTATTAGAGATGACGTTGGCGTCACAGATATCTCACACTAGTACCAAAAAATCGGCATCGAAGTTAACTTTTTATTTTTCATTATGCTCTTTCATATTTTGATTTAGACACTTTGGAGCCAGCTGGAACTTCACACGAAAGAATCTCGCGGACTTCCGCAAAAGCATGAAAAAACACAAGGTTCGAGGATAGATTGAGAGGGAAAGAGATTACATTCATACGATTCATAATTGGTTTTGCGGAGTTGACCATCGTATTTTTACCACTTTTGACTTGGAGAAAGAGGTGTTCAACCATGTAATATCATGATGGTTGCAAACAAATGGATTCCAAATACTTAGGCTACATAAAGCCTAGTTCATACGTAAACCCAACACTTCGGTAAAGATTTACCCATCTCTTGGTCGTCGTCTTCTTCGTATTAGATATGACGTTGGCATCTTGTATTTCGCACTTTAGGACTTAAAAATCATCATCCCTCATTTTGTTATTTTTAATTATGCTCTTTCTTATTTTGATTTCGACACTTTGGAGCTTGCGGGAAGTTCACACGAAAGAGTAACGGGGAATGCAGAAAATTATCCAAAAACATAGGGTTCGAGGTTAGATCGAGAGAGAAAGAGAATACTTTTCCAAAATAAGATGAAACAATCCTCTTCTCAATTCATAATTTGGTTTTGAGGAGTTCTCCATGCTTACTTTGAGAAGTTTTGAGTTGGAGAAATTTGGTGTTCAACCATGTAATTTCATGATGGTTCCAAACCTGCGAGGATTGAAATACTCAAGATCTTATGAAGGCATGTTCCTTTGTCCGAACCGAAAACATCTATTAACGTCCCCGTCATCTTCGGCCGTCTTGGTATTAGAGATGACGTTGAAATCGTTTTGCTATCGCACTAGTACCAAAAAATCGGCATCCCGAAGTTCTTTTTATTTTTCATTATGCTCTTTCATATTTTGATTTAGACACTTTGGAGCCAGTGGAACTTCACACGAAAGAATCTCGCGGACTTCACGAAAGCATGAAAAAACACAAGGTTCGAGGTTAGATTGAGAGGGAAAGAGATTACATTCATCAATTCATAATTGGTTTTGCGGAGTTGACCATCATATTTTTTACCACTTTTGAGTTGGAGAAAGAGGTGTTCAACCATGTAATTTCATGATGGTTGCAAACAAATGGATTCCGGAAATACTTAGGCTCTATAAAGCCTAGTTCATCTGTCAAACCCACGACATACATTAAACCCATCTCTTCTGGTCGTCGTCTTCTTCGTATTAGATATGACGTTGGCATCTTGTATCTCTTATTTTAGGACTTAAAAATCATCATCCCTGAAGCCGTTATTTTTAATTATACTCTTTCTTATTTTGATTTCGATACTTTAGAGCTTGTCGGAACTTCACACGAGAAAGAGACTCGGGGAATGCAAAATAATTATCCAAAAACATAGGGTTCGAGGTTATATCGAGAGAGAAAGACATACTTTCCAAAATAAGATACCTATCCTCTTCTCGATTCGCTTAATTGGTTTTGAGGAGTTGACCGTAAAAAATTTTTGAGAAGTTTTGAGTTGGAAAAGGTGGTGGTGGACCATGTAATTTCATGATGGTTGCAAACACTGGATTGAAATACTCAAGATTACATAAAGGCATGTTCCTTTGCCCAATAAGCTTGACTATTAACGTCCCCATCACTTCCGGTCGTCTTCTTCTTGGTATTAGAGATGACGTTGGCGTCTTTATCTCTCACACTAGTACCAAAAAATCGGCATCTCTCAAGTTCTTTTTATTTTTCATTATGCTTTTTTATATTTTGATTTAGACACTATGGAGCCGAGTGGAACTTCACACGAAAAAATCTCGCGGACTTCACAAAAGCATCGAAAACACTAGGTTCGATGTTAGATTGAGAGGGAAAGAGATTACATTCGAAATAAGTTAGCTATCCTCCTATCAATTTATAATTGCTTTTGCGGAGTTGACCATCATATTTTTTACCGAGTTTTGAGTTGGAGAAAGAGGTGTTCGGCCATGTAATTTCATGATGGTTCCAAACAAATGGATTCAGAATTCTTAGGCTCTATGAAGCCTAGTTTATGCGATAGAACCAAAACTTCTGCTAACATACCCATCTCTTCTGGTCGTCGTCTTCTTGGTATTAGATATGACGTTGGAATCTTGTATCTCTCACGCAAGGACTTAAAAAATCCACATCATCCAAAGACCAGTTATTTTTAATTATGCTTTCTTTCTTATTTTTGATTTCGACAACACTGGAGCTTCTTTGGAACTTCGCACGAAAGAGTCTCGGGGAATGCACGAAATTATCCAAAAACATAGGGTTCGAGGTTAGATCGAGAGAGAAAGAGAATACTTTCCAAAATAAGATAGGTATCCTCTTACCGATTCGCTAATTGGTTTTGAGGAGTTTGCTCGTAAAACCTTTGAGAAGTTTTGAGTTGGAGAATATTATGTTCCAGCATGTAATTTCATAATGGTTTCAAACCTGGATTGAAATACTCAAGATTCTACTTGAAAGGCATGTTCCTTTGTCCAGTGAAAACATCCAGTAAGGACCCCATCTCTTTAGGTAGTCTTTTAGGTATTAGAGATGACGTTGGCGTCATCTCTCACACTAGTACCAAGAAATCGGCATCCACGAGAAGTTCTTTTATTTTTCATTATGCTCTTTCATATTTTGGGTTAGACACTTTGGAGCCGGTTGGAACTTCACACGAAAGAATCTCGCGGACTTCACGAAAGCATGAAAAAAAAACACGAAGGTTCGAGGTTAGATTGAGAGGGAAAGAGATTACATTCGATCAATTCGTAATTGGTTTTGCGGAGTTGACCATCATATTTTTTACCACTTTTGAGTTGGAGAAAGAGGTGTTCAACCATGTAATTTCATGATGGTTGCAAACTAATGGATTCCAAATACTTAGGCTCGTATAAAGTCCCGTTCGTATGTCCGAGCCGAAACCTTGCAGTAAAGACTTACCCATCTCTTCGAGTCGTCGTCTTCTTCGTATTAGATATGACGTTGGCATCTTGTATCTCTTGCACTAGGACTTAAAAATCATCATCCCTCGAAGCCGTTATTTTTAATTATGCTCTTTCTTATTTTGATTTCGACACTTTGGAGCTTGCTGGAACTTCACACGAAAGAGACTCGGGGAATGCAAAATAATTATCCAAAAACATAGGGTTCGAGGTTATATCGAGAGAGAAAGAGAATACTTTCCAAAATAAGATACCTATCCTCTTCTCAATTCATAATTGGTTTTGAGGAGTTGACCGTAAAAAATTTTGAGAAGTTTTTGAGTTGGAAAAGGTGGTGTTAGACCATGTAATTTCATGATGGTTGCAAACCTTTGGATTGAAATACTCGAAATTCTATAAACGCATGTTCCTTTGCCCAAGCAGAAAACGACTATTAACGTCCCCATCACTTCCGGTCGTCTTCTTCTTGGTATTAGAGATGACGTTGGCGTCACTTTTATCTCGCACTAGTACCCGAAAAAATCGGCATCTCGAAGTTCTTTTTATTTTTCATTATGCTTTTTCTATATTTTGATTTAGACACTTTGGAGCAGTGGAACTTCACACGAAAGAATCTCGAGGACTTCATAAGCATCAAAAAACACTAGGTTCGAGGAGTTAGATTGAGAGGAAAAGAGACCCCACGTTGCGAAATAAGATAGTTATCCTCCTATAAATTCATAATTGGTATTGCGGAGTTGACCGTCATATTTTTTAGCAGTTTTGAGTTGGAGAAAGATTTATTCAGCCATGTAATTTCATGATGGTTCCAAACCTATGGATTCCAAATACTTAGGCTCGTTTATAAAGCCACATGGATTTATCGTCGAACCCCAAAACTACCTTCTTAATTACCCGTCTCTTGGTCGTCGTCTTGGTATTAGATATGACGTTGGAATCTTTTATCTCTCACACTAGGACTTAAAAATCATCATCCCTCAAGCCGTTATTTTTAATTATGCTCTTTCTTATTTTGATTTCGACACTTTGGAGCTTCTTGGAACTTCACACGAAAGAGTCTCGGGGAATGCACCAAATTATCCAAAAGCATGAGGGTTCGAGGTTAGATCGAGAGAGAAAGAAGAGATACTTTCCAAAATAAGATAGCTATCCTCTTCTCAATTCATAAAAAAAAAAAAAAAAAAAATAATTGGTTTTGAGGAGTTCTCCATAAAACACTTTGAGAAGTTTTGAGTTGGAGAAGGCGGTGTTAGACCGTAGCAATTTCATGATGGTTCCCGAACCCTGCAGTTGAAATACTCAGGAATTTATAAAGGCATGTTCCTTTGTCCCAGAGACCGAAAACATCTATTAACGTCCCCATCTCTTGGGGCGAGTCTTCTTCTAGGTATTAGAGATGACGTTGGCGTCTTTTATCTCTCACCTTGGTACCCCGAAAAATCGGCATCCACCGAGTTCTTTTTATTTTTTCGTTATCAACTGCTTTAAGTATTTTGATTTAGACACTTTGGAGCTGGTAGGAACTTTCCACGAAAGAATCTCGCGGACTTCACAAGAGCATGAAAAAACACGATGTTCGAGAGGTTAGATTGAGAGGAAAGAGATTACATTCATCAATTCATAATTGGTATTGCGGAGTTGACCGTCGCTATTTTTACCACTTTTGATTTGGAGAAAAGAGTGTTCACACATGTAATTTCATGATGGTTGCAAACCTATCCCTCCAAAATACTTAGGCTACATAAAGCCCGTTCATGCGATTTCAGAACGCTTGACCCAAACTACCCATCTCTTCGGTCGTCGTCTTCTTCGTATTAGATATGACGTTGGCACTTTGTATCTCTCACCCTTTAGGAATTAAAAATCATCATCCCTAGAGCGGGTTATTTTTAATTATGCTCTTTCTTATTTTGATTTCGATACTTTGGAGCTTCTTGAAACTTCACACAAAAGAGACTCGGGAATGCAAAATAATTATCCAAAAACATAGGGTTCGAAGTTATATCGAGAGAGAAAGAGAATACTTTCCAAAATAAGATACCTATTCTCTTCTCAATTCATAATTGGTTTTGAGGAGTTGTCCATAAAACACTTTGAGAAGATTTGAGTTGGAGAAGGTGGTGTTCAACCATGTAATTTCATGATGGTTTCAAACCTCTGAATTGAAATACCCGACATTACATGAAGGCATGTTCCTTTGTCCGGAAACCGAATACATCTATTAACGTCCCCGTCTCTTCATTGTCTTGGTATTAGAGATGACGTTGGCGTCCTTTATTTCTCATACTAGTACAAAAAAATTTGCATCCGAGTTCTTTTTATTATTCATTATGCTCTTTCATATTTCTATTTAGACACTTTGGAGCCGAGTTTGGAACTTCACACGAAAGAATCTCGCGGACTTCCGCAAAAGCATGAAAACACACGAGGTTCGAGTTTAGATTGAGGGGAGAAGAAATTACATTTCGAAATAAGATAGCTATCTGGCTATCGATTCGCTAATTGGTTTTGCGGAGTTGACCATCGTATTTTACCGGTTTGAGTTGGAGAAAAGAGGTGTTCAACCATGTAATTTCATGATGGTTGCAAACAAATGGATTTCGAATACTTAGGCTCGATAAAACCCAGTTAATCTGTCCAGGGCAAATCTTGGTAACATACCCATCTCTTCACGAGTCGTCGTCTTCTTGGTATTGAACAGATATGACTTTGGCATCTTGTATCTCTCACCTTAGGACTTAAAAATCATCATCCCTCAAGCCGTTATTTTTAATTATGCTCTTTCTTATTTTGATTTCGACACTTTGGAGCTTCTTGGAACTTCACACGAAAGAGTCTTGGGGAATGCGCAAAAATTATCAAAAAACATAGAGTTCGAGGTTAGATCGAGAGAGAAAGAGAATACTTTCCAAAATAAGATAGTTATCCTCTTCTCACGATTGAAAATTGGTTTTGAGGAGTTGTCCGTAAGACAACTTTGAGAAGTTTTGAGTTGGAGAAGGTGGTGTTGACAATTATTGTAATTTCATAATGGTTTCGAGCACCGGATTGAAATATGCGAATTAACGATGAAGGCATGTTCCTTTGTCCAAGCGAAAACATCTATTAACGTCCCCATCTCTTCCGGCCGTCTTCTTAGATATTAGAGATGACGTTGGCGTCCTTTATCTCGCATAGTAGTACCAAGCAATCGGTATCCCTCGAGTTAGCTGCTTATTTCTCATTATGCTTTCTTTTATATTTTGATTTAGACACTTTGGAGCCAGCTGGAACTTCACACGAAAGAATCTCGGGGACTTCACAAAAGCATAAAAAACACTAGGTTCGAGGTTAGATTGAGAGGGAAAGAGATTTACATTCGAGAAATAAGATAAGAACAATCCTCCTTTATCAATTCATAATTGGTTTTGCGGAGTTGACCATCATATTTTTTAGGTTTTGAGTTTGAGAAAGAGGTGTTCGAAGCCATATAATTTTATGATGGTTTCAAACCTGCGGATTGAAAATACATTTGCGAATTGTGAAGGCATGTTCCTTTGTCCAAACCGAAAACGTCCCATTAACGTCCCCATCTCTTTCGGCCATCTTAACTGCTTGGTATTAGAGATGACGTTGGCGTCCTTTATCTCTCACACTAGTACAAAAAAATTGGCATCCCTGAAGTTCTTTTTATTTTTCATTATGCTCTTTGATATTTAGATTTAGACACTTTGGAGCCGAGTTTGGAACTTCACACGAAAGAATCTCGCGGACTTCGCAAAAGCATGAAAAAACACGAGGTTCGAGTTTAGATTTAGAGGGAAAGAGATTACATTCAGAAATAAGATAGCTACCACTGCTATCAATTCATAATTGGTTTTTGCGGAGTTGTCGATCATATTTTTTACCGATTTTGAGTTGGAGAAAGAGGTGTTTAACCATGTAATTTCATGATGGTTGCAAACTAATGGATTCCGAATACTTAGGCTTCCAAATAAAGCCTAGTTCATCTATCCAGAACCCAAGCACTTCTGGTCACTTGTGCAAATCTCTTTGGTCGTCGTCTTCTTGGTATTAGATATGACTTTGGCATCTTGTATCTCTCACACTAGGACTTAAAAATCATCATCCCTCAAGCCGTTATTTTTAATTATGCTTTCTTTTCTTATTTTGATTTCGACACTTTGGAGCTTGCGGAACTTCACACGAAAGAGTGACAAGGAATGCACAAATTATCGAAAAGCATGGGGTTCGAGGTTAGATCGAGAGAGAAAGAGAATACTTTCCAAAATAAGATAGCTATCCTCTTCTCAATTCATAATTGGTTTTGAGGAGTTCTCCGTAAAACAACTTTGAGAAGTTTTGAGTTGGAGAAAGTGATTGTTGGACCGTGTAATTTCGCTGATGGTTCCAAACCTGCGGATTGAAATACTCAAGATTCTATAAAGGCATCGCTTTGTCAGAACCGAAAACATCTATTAACGTCCCCATCTCTTCGGCCGTCTTCTTCGCAGTATTAGAGATGACGTTGGCGTCTTTATCATACGCGGTAGTACTGGCAAAAGATCGGCATCCACTGAGAAGTTCTTTATTTTTCATTATGCTCTTTCATATTTTGATTTAGACACACTTTGGGGCAATTTGGAACTTCACACGAAAGAATCTCGCGGACTTCACGAAAGCATGAAAAAACACAAGGTTCGAGGTTAGATTGAGAGGGAAAGAGATTACGTTCATCGATTCGTAATTGGTTTTGCGGAGTTGACAATCGTATTTGGCCACTTTTGAGTTGGAGAAAGAGGTGTTCGGCCATGTAATTTCATGATAGTTTGCAAACCTATGGATTCCAAATACTTAGGCTCTATAAAGCCGCGTTCATACGGTGAGCCACGACATACGTGCATACCCATCTCTCCCAGTAAATCATCTTCTTCGTATTAGATATGACGTTGGCATCTTGTATCTCTCACACTAGGACTTAAAAATCATCATCCCTCGGGTTATTTTTAATTATGCTGCTTTAACTTTATTTTGATTTTGACACTTTGGAGCTTTAAAACTACACTACAAAAGAGACTCGGGAATGCAAAATAATTATCCAAAAACATAGGGTTCGAGGTTATATCGAGAGAGAAAGAGAATACTTTCCAAAATAAGATACCTATTCTCTTCTCAATTCATAGCTGGTTTTTGAGAGTTGTCAATAAAACGCTTTGAGAAGTTTTGAGTTGGAGAAGGTGGTGTTGGACCATGTAATTTCATGATGGTTTCAAACCTGCGGATTGAAATACGCAAGATTACATGAAGGCATGTTCCTTTGTCACTCGCCCCAAGATACATCGTATTAACGTCCCCGTCTCTTCCATTGTCTTGGTATTAGAGATGACGTTGGGCGTCACTTTATCTCTCGCACTAGTACAAAAAAATTTGCATCCCTTAAGTTCTTTTTTATTATTCATTATGCTCTTTCATATTTCTATTTAGGTACTTTGGAGCCGGTGGAACTTCACACGAAAGAATCTCGCGGACTTCACGAAAGCATGAAAAAACACAAGGTTCGAGTTTAGATTGAGAGGGAAAGAGATTACATTCGAAATAAGATAGCTATCTTTTGCTATCAATTCATAATTGGTTTTGCGGAGTTGACCATCGTATTTTTACCGGTTTTGAGTTGGAGAAGGGGTGTTCAACCATGTAATTTCATGATGGTTGCAAACCTGTAGTTTCCCGAAATACTTGGGCTCGATAAAGCCCGTTAAATGCAATGGAACCCAAACCTTCGGTAACGTACCCATCTCTTAGAATTCGTCGTCTTCTTGGTATTAGATATGACTTTGAAATGCTTGTATCTCTCACACTAGGACTTAAAAATCATCGTCACAAGCCGTTATTTTTAATTATGCTCTTTAGCATTTTGATTTCGACACTTTGGAGCATCTTTGGAACTTCACACGAAAGAGTAGCGGGAATGCACAAAATTATCAAAAAACGTAGGGTTCGAGGTTAGATCGAGAGAGAAAGAGAATACTTTCAAAAATAAGATAGTTATCTATTTCTCAATTCATGGGTGGTTTTGAGGAGTTGTCCGCTAAGACACTTTGAGGAAGTTTTGAGTTGGAGAAGGTGGTGTTGGACAATGTAATTTCATAATGGTTTCAAACCTGCGGATTGAAATACGCGAGATTCTATGAAGGCATGTTCCTTTGAAATCGAAGCCCAGAAAACATGTATTAACGTCCCCATCTCTTCGGCTAGTCTTCTTAGATATTAGAGATGACGTTGGCGTCCGACATCTCTCACAGAACTAGTACCAAAAATCGGTAATCCCTCGAGAAGTTCTTATTTCTCATTATGCTCTTTTATATTTTGATTTAGACACTTTGGAGCCAGCTGGAACTTCACACGAAAGAATCTCGGGGACTTCACAAAA
>JAUJYP020000637.1:0-29934 GCA_030674075.2 Linum usitatissimum
TGCATGACTATCTCATACGCTATGTGTGGGAACATTAATAATTAGGGTGTGTCCATACTTCTTATCGGTCAATCTTATCAATATGTACTTTACCATCAAAATAAATGAACTTCATATAATTTTATTTCGATTTAGTTGACGAATCTAAAAGAAGAAATCTAGACATCAAATTAAATATACAATGCAAACCTATCCCGAATTAATATGTTAGCCTCCATATTGTGATTATGTTTTTTTATTTACATAATTATAAAAAAATTAAACAAGTATTATCTACACTAACATTAGTCTAATTACACAAATAAGTTTATTTATTTTTAATAAATACATTTTTTTTATTTAAAAATAAAATATCTATAAAAAATAGAATTGTATCATATCACAACTTACTTTTAGGTTATATACTTTTTGAAGATATGAATTCCTTTATGAAATATAGTTTTACTAACGCATATAATTATAGATATATGAAGTCTAGATTTTAGGATTTTTAACTACTTTTTAATTCTATATACGACTAATATTATCCGGTTTGATTATTAATTGAGTCGTACGTTATTTTGCTAGTTATTGTCATATATATTTTTTATTTATTATTACAACCATTTGAAACGGTACGAAACCACGGTTGAACCATCAAATTTCATACCACTAAACTTTCCGATATTGTGGTCGGTACGATTATTAAAACATTTCCTTTAAGAGGTATGTACTCCATTTCAAAAGTGGAGAATCCCAAATTATTCACTTTTCATAAATATAGCCAACTACGTTGAGACGTTAACCGTAAAAGGGCATGCATGTATGCATGACTATCTCATACGCTATGTGTGGGAACATTAATAATTACGGTGCGTCCATACTTCTTATCGATCAACCTTATCATTTTGTAAATTACCACCAAAATAAATGAACTTCATATAATTTTATTTCGATTTAGTTGACGAATCTAAAAGAAGAAATCTAGACATCAAATTAAATATACAATGCAAACCTATCCCGAATTAATTTGTTAGCCTCCATATTGTGATTATATTTTTTCAGTTACATAATTATAAAAAATTAAACAATATTATCTACACTAACATCAGTCTAATTACACAAATAAGTTTATTTATTTTTAATAAATACATTCTTTTAATTAAAAATAATATCTATAAAAAATAATTGTATCATATCACAACTTACTTTTAGGTTATATACTTTTTTGAAGATATGAATTCCTTTATGAAATATAGTTTTACTAACGCATATAATTATCGATATATGAAGTCTAGATTTTAGGATATTTAACTACTTTATAATTCTATATACGACTAGTATTATCCGGTTTATTAATAATTGAGTCGTACGTTATTTTGCTAGTAATTGTCATATATATTTTTTCTTTATTATTACAAAGTTGAAACGTACGAAACCACGGTTGAACCATCAAATTTCATACCACTAAACTTTCCGATATTGTGGTCGGTACGATTATTAAAACATTTCCTTTAAGAGGTATGTACTCCATTTCAAAGTTAAGAATTCCAAATTATTCACTTACCTTGAATAGAGCCTGTGAAAGCTAAGATGATACCCTACCAACATAAAAGAGGCATGCAACTACTTGCACTTGTGACTATATCATACGCAATTTGTAGGAGCATTATTAATTGCCGTGCGTTCGTACTTCTTATCGATCGGCCATATCATAGTGTTATGTACCATGACCATACTACATGAATTTCATATCATTTTAGTTCCATTTGCTTGGCGAATTTAAAAGAATAAATCTGAACATCGAATTAATTTATGCAATGAAAACCTATCGCCAATTAATATGTGTAGCCTCCATATTGTGATTTTATTTTTTTCTTTAGATAATTGATAAAAAAATTAAATATATTATCTACATTAACATCAGTCAATTAACAAATAAGTTTATTTCCTTTTAATAAATACATTCTTTTCTATTAAAAATAAAATATTATAAAAATAGAATTGTATCATATCACAACTTACTTTTAGATTATATATTTTTTGAAGATATTTAATTTCCTTTATGAAATATAGTTTTACTAACGCATATAATTATAGATATATGAATTGTAAATTTAAGATGTTGAACTACTTTTTAATTCTATATACGACTAGTATTATCCGGTTTGATTATTAATTGAGTTGTACATCAATTTGCTAGTAATTGTCATATATATTTTTTCTTTCTTATTACAATGGCTTTTTGAAACGTTACTTAAACCACGTTTGAATTATCAAATTTCATACCACTCAAACTTTTTGACATTATGATTTGTGACGGTTATATTAAAACAGGGGGGGGAAGAGGCATTTAATTCATTTCGAAAAGTGGAGAATCCTAAATTATTCACTTTTCATAAATATAGCCAACTATGCTTAGACGTTAACCGTAAAAGTGTATGTTCGTATGTATTAATTTCATATTCTAATCCGTGGGAACATTAATAATTACTAAGTATGAGCCCATACTTCTTATCTGGCCAACCTTTTCATCTTCGTAAATTACCACCAAAATAAATGAACTTCATATAATCGTATTTCGATTTATGCGACGTATCTAAAAGAATAAATCTAGACATCAAATTAAATATACAATGCAAACCTATCCCGAATTAATTTGTTAGCCTCCATATTGTGATTTTAATTTTTCATTTAGATAACGATAAAAAAATTAAATAGTATTATCTACACTAACATCGGTCTAATTACTCAAATAAGTTTATTTATTTTTAATAAATACATTCTTTTTCAATTAAAAAAATAAAATATCTATAAAAATAATATTGTATCATATTTCAACTTACTTTTAGGTTATATACTTTTTTGAAGATATGAATTCCTTTATTAAATATAGTTTTACTCACACAAATAATTATAAATATATAAAGTCTAGATTTTAGGATTTTTAACTACTTTTTAATTCTATATACGACTAGGATTATCCGGTTTGATTATTAATTGAGTCGTACGTTATTTTGCTAGTAATTGTCATATATATTTTTTCTTTATTATTACAAAGTTGAAACGGTACGAAACCACGGTTGAACCATCAAATTTCATACCACTAAACTTTCCGATATTGTGGTCGGTACGATTTAAAACATTTCCTTTAAGAGGTATGTACTCCATTTCAAAAGTGGAGAATCCCAAATTATTCACTTTTCATAAATATAGCCAACTACGTTGAGACGTTAACCGTAAAAGGGCATGCACTGTATGCATGACTATCTCATATGCTACGTGTGGGAACATTAATAATTACAGTGCGTCCATACTTCTTATCGGTCAACCTTATCATTTTCGACATTAGCACCAAAATAAATGAACTTCATATAAATTTATTTCGATTTAGTCGACGAATCTAAAAGAAAAATTCTCGACATCAAATTAAATATACAATGCAAACCTATCCCTAATTAATTTATTAGCCTCCATATTGTGATTATATTTTTTTCAGTTACACAATTATAAAAAAATTAAACAAAAGATATCTACTCTAACATCAGCCTAATTACAATAAATAAGTTTATTTATTTTTAATAAATACATTCTTTTTTAATTAAAAAAATATAATATCTATAAAAAATAATTGTATCATATCACAACTTACTTTTAGGTTATATACTTTTTTCAAGAAATGAATTCCTTTATTAAATATAGCTTTACTAACACATATAATTATCGATATAATGTCTTCCACTGTTTGTGATATTTAACTACTTTTTATAATTTTATATACGACTTGTATTATACGGTGTTATTATTAATTGAGTCGTACGTTATTTTGCTAGTAATTGTCATATATATATTTTTTCTTTTTATTATTATTAAGTTGAAATCGTACGAAACCACTAGTTGAACCATCAAATTTCATACCACTAAACTTTCCGATACCGTGGCTCCGTACGATAATTAAAACATTTCCTTTAAGAGGTATGTACTCCAATTTCAAAAGAGGAGAATTCCAAATTATTCGCTTTTTACAAATATAAGAAACTATGCCGATACGTTAACCGTAAGGGTACGCACCCGTACGCATGAGTATCTCATACGCTATGTGCGCGAACATTAATAATTACGCGCGTCCATACTTATTACTCCGTCAACCTTTATAATTTTGGAAATTACTACGAAATAAATGAACTTCATATAATTTTATTTTGATATCGTCGACGAATCTAAAAGAAGAAATCTAGACATCAAATTAAATATACACGCAACCTATCCCGTTAATTTGTTAGCCTCCGTATCGTGATTATATTTTTTTCTCAAATATATATAATTATAAAAAAAATTAAGTCAGTATTATCTACACTAACATCACCATCAGACAAATAAGTTTATTTATGTTTAATAAATCCATTTTTTAATTAAAAGACAAAATATTTATAAAAATGTAATCGTGTCATATCACAACTTACTTTTAGGTTATATACTTTTTTTCGAAGAAATGAATTCCTTTACGAAATATAGTTTTACTAACGCATATAATTATCGATATATGAAGTCTACATTTTAGGTTATTTAACTACTTTATAATTCTATATAACACTATTAGTATTATACGGTGTTATTATTAATTGAGTCGTACGTTATTTTTCATCAGTAATTGTCATATTTTATTTTTCTTTTACAATGTATTACAGCAAGTTGAAACAGTATTTAAAACCACGGTTTAACCATCAAATTTGCATAACCACTAAAATTTCCGATATTGTGGTCTAGACATTATTAAAACATTTCCTTTAAGAGGTATGTACTCCGTTTCAAAAGTGGAGAATTCCAAATTATTTAGTTTTCATAAATATAGCCAACTATGCCGATACGTTAACCGTAAATAGGCATGCACCTGTATGCACGACTATCTCATATGCTATATGGAACATTAATAGATTACTGTGCGTCCATACTTATTATCGGTCAACCTTATCATTTTGAAATTATTACGAAAATAAATGAACTTCATATAATTTTATTTCGATATAGTTTACTAAACTAAAAGAAGAAATCTGGATATCAAATTAAATATACAATGCAAACCTATCCCGAATTAATTTGTTAGCCTCCATATTGTGATTATATTTTTTTAGTTACATAATTATAAAAAAAATTAAACAAGTATTATCTACACTAACATCAATCTAATTACACAAATAAGTTTATTTATTTTTAATAAATACATTCTTTTTTAGATTAAAAAAATAAAATATCTATAAAAATAGAATTGTATCAGTATCACAACTTAATTTTAAGATATATACTTCTTTTTTTCAAGATATGAATTCCTTTATGAAACATAGTTTTACTAACACATATAATTATCGATATATGAAGTCTAGATTTTAGGATTTTTAACTACTTTTTAATTCTATATACGACTAGAATTATCCGGCTTGATTATTAATTGAGTCGTATGTTATTTTGCTAGTAATTGTCATATATATATTTTCATTATAATTACAAACAAGTTGTAACAGCTACGAAACCACGATTGAACCATCAAATTTCATACCACTCACCCTTCCGATATTCAGGTCTGTACTGCTATTAAAACATTTCCTTTTAACAGGTATGTACTCCATTTCAAAAGTGGAGAATCCCAAATTATTTACTTTTCATAAATATACCCAACTACGTTGAGACGTTAACCATAAAAGTAAGCACGCAACTGCATGCATAACTATCTCATACGCTATGTGTGGGAACATTAATAATTACGGTGCGTCCATACTTCTTATCGATCAACCTTATCATTTTGTAAATTACCACCAAAATTAATGAACTTCATATATTTTTATTTCGAATTAGTTGACGAATCTAAAAGAAGAAATCTAAATATCAAATGAAATATACAATGCGAACTTATCGTGAATAAATATTTTAGCCTCCATTTTGTGATTATGTTTTTCATTTACGTAATGATAAAAAAAATTATACAGTATTTTCCACACTAACATCAGTCTATTCACACCAACAAGTTTATTTAATTTGAATAAATACTTTCTTTTTTAATTTTAAAATAAAATATCTATAAAAATAGAATTGTATCATATCACAACTTAATTTTAGGTTATATACTTTTTTGAAGAAATGAATTCCTTTATGAAATATAGTTTTACTCACGCATATAATTATAGATATATGAATTCTAGATTTTAGGATTTTTAACTACTTTTTAATTCTATATACGACTAGTATTATCCGGTTTGATTATTAATTGAGTCGTACGGTAATTTGCTAGTAATTGTCATATATATTTTTTCTTTATTATTACAGCCAGTTGAAACGGTACGAAACCACGGTTGAACCATCAATTTTCATACCACTAAACTTTCTGATATTGTGGTCGGTACGGTTATTAAAACAAAGAGGTATGTACTCCATTTCAAAAGTGCAGAATCCCAAATTATTCACTTTTCATAAATATAGCCAACTATGCTTAGACGTTAACCGTAAAAGGGCATGCAGCTGTATGCATGACTATCTCATACACAATCTGTGGGAACATTAATAATTACGGTGCGTCCATACTTCTTATCGGTCAACCTTTTTATTTAGTAAATTACCACCAAAATAAATGAACTTCATATAATTGTATTTCGATTTAGTTGACGAATCTAAAAGAAGAAATCTAGACATCAAATTAAATATACAATGCAAACCTATCCCTAATTAATTTGTTAGCCTCCATATTGTGATTATATTTTTTCATTTAGATAACGATAAAAAAAAATTAAAAAATATTATCTACACTAACATCAGTCTAATTACACAAATAAGTTTATTTCTTTTTAATAAATACATTTCTTTTTTATTAAAAAGAATAAAATATCTATAAAAAATAAAATTGTATCATATCACAACTTACTTTTAGGTTATATACTTTTTGAAGATATGACTTCCTTTATGAAATATAGTTTTACTAACGCATATAATTATAGATATATGAATTGTAAATTTAGGATGTTGAACTACTTTTTAATTCTATATACGACTAGTATTATCCGGTTTGATTATTAATTGAGTTGTACATTATTTTGCTAGTAATTTTCATATATATGTTTTCTTTATTATTACAGCCAGTTGAAACGGTACGAAACCACGATTGAACCATCAAATTTCATACCACTAAACTTTCTGATATTGTGGTATGTACGGTTATTAGAACATTTCTTTTAAGAGGTATGTACTTCATTTCAAAAGTGGAGAATCCCAAATTATGCACTTTTCAAAAATATAGCCAACTACAATGAGACGTTAACCATAAAAGGGCATGCAGCTATATGCATGACCATCTCATACGCTATCTGTGGGAACATTCATAATTACGGTGCGTCCATACTTCTTATCGGTCAACCTTATCATTTTGTACTTTACCACAAAAATAAATGAACTTCATATAATTTTATTTCGAATTAGTTGACGAATCTAAAAGAAGAAATCTAAATATCAAATTAAAATATACAATGCGAACCTATCTTGAATTAATATGTTAGCCTCCATTTTTTTGATTATGTTTTTCCTTTACATAATGATAAAAAAAAATTAAACATGATTTTCTACACTGACATCAGTCTATTCACACAAATAATTTAATTTATCTTTAATAATTACATTATTTTTTAGTTTAAAATAAAATATCTATAAAAAATAGAATTGTATCATATCACAACTTACTTTTAGGCTATATACTTTTTCAAGATATGAATTCCTTTATGAAATATAGTTTTACTAACGCATATAATTCTAGATATATGAATTCTAGATTTTAGGATGTTTAACTATTTTTTAATTCTATATATGATTAGTATTATCCGGTTTGATTCTTAATTGAGTCGTACGGTAATTTGCTGGTAATTGACATATATATTTTTTCTTTATTATTACAGCCAGTTGAAACGGTACGAAACCACGGTTGAACAACCAAATTTCATACCACTAAACTATCCGATATCGTGGTCAGTAACGCTCTTAAAACATTTTCTTTCAGAGGTATCTACACCATTTCAAAAGTAGAGAATCCCAAATTATTCACTGTTCACAAATAAAGCAAACTATGCACGAGACATTTACCACAAAAGTTATGCACCGTACGCATGACTATCTCATAAGCATGCGTGTGGGAACATTGTTAATTTCGGTGCGTCCATACTTCTTATCGTCAACCCCATCATTTGTAAATTACCACCAAAATAAATGAACTTCATATATTTCTTTCTATTTTCGAATTAAGTCGACGAATCTAAAAGAAGAAATCTAAATATCAAATTAAATATACAATGCGAACTTATCGTGAATAAATATTTTACCATTTTGTGTGATTATGCTTTTCATTTACGTAATGATAAAAAACTATAACATTTTCCACACTAACATCACTATTCACACCAACAAGTTTATTTAATTTGAATAAATACTTTCTTTTTTAATTTTAAAATAAAATATCTATAAAAAATAGAATTGTATCATATAACAACCTAATTTTAGGTTATATACTTTTTGAAGAAATGAATTCCTTTATGAAAAATAGTTTTACTAACGCATATAATTATAGATATATGAAGTCTAGATTTTAGGATTTTTAACTACTTTATAATTCTATAGTATTTAACTAGTATTATACGGTGTTATTAATAATTGAGTCGTACGTTATTTTGCTAGTAATTGTCATATATATTTTTTCTTTATTATTACAACAAGTTGAAACAGATTTTAAACCACGGTTGAACCATCAAATTTCATACCACTAAACTTTCCGATATTGTGGTCGGTACGATTATTAAAACATTTCCGTTAAGAGGTATATACTCCATTTCAAAAGTGGAGAATTCCAAATTATTCACATTTCATAAATATAGCCAACTACGTCGAGACGTTAACCGTAAAAGGGCATGTACCGTATGCATGACTATCTCATACGCAATGTGTGGGAACATTAATAATTACAATGCGTCCATACTTCTTATCGATCAACCTTATCATTTTGTAAATTACCACCAAAATTAATGAACTTCATATAATTTTATTTCGATTTAGTTGACGAATCTAAAAGAAGAAATCTAGACATCAAATTAAATATACAATACAAACCTATCCCGAATTAATTTGTTAGCCTCCATATTGTGATTATATTTTTTCAGTTACATAATTATAAAAAAAATTAAACATTATTATCTACACTAACATTTGTCTAATTACACAAATAAGTTTATTTATTTTTAATAAATACATTCTGTTTTAATTAAAAAAAATATCTATAAAAAATAGAATTGTATCATATAACAACCTAGTTTTAGGTTATATACTTTTTTGAAGATATGAATTCCTTTATGAAAAATAGTTTTACTAACGCATATAATTATCGATATATGAAGTCTAGAATTTAGGATATTTAACTACTTTATAATTCTATAGACGACTAGTATTATACGGTGTTATTAATAATTGAGTCGTACATTATTTTGCTATTAATTGTCATATATATTTTTTCTTTATTATTACAAAGAAGTTGAAACAAGCATTTTAAAACCATGGTTGAACCATCAAATTTCATACCACTAAACTTTCTGATATTGTGGTCGGTACGATTATTAAAACATTTCCGTTAAGAGGTATGTAGTCCATTTCAAAAGTGGAGAATTCCAAATTATTCACATTTCATAAATATAGCCAACTACGTTGAGACGTTAACCGTAAAAGGGCATGCACTATATGCATGACTATCTCATACGCAATGTGTGGGAACATTAATAATTACGGTGCGTCCATACTTCTTATCGATCAACCTTATCATTTTGTAAATTACCACCAAAATTAATGAACTTCATATAATTTTATTTCGATTTAGTTGACGAATCTAAAAGAAGAAATCTAGACATCAAATTAAATATACAATACAAACCTATCCCGAATTAATTTGTTAGCCTCCATATTGTGATTATATTTTTTCAGTTACATAATTATAAAAAAATTAAACAAAGTATTATCTACACTAACATTTGTCTAATTACACAAATAAGTTTATTTATTTTTAATAAATACATTCTGTTTTAATTAAAAAATATCTATAAAAAATAGAATTGTATCATATAAAAACCTAGTTTTAGGTTATATACTTTTTTGAAGATATGAATTCCTTTATGAAAAATAGTTTTACTAACGCATATAATTATCGATATATGAAGTCTAGAATTTAGGATATTTAACTACTTTATAATTCTATAGACGACTAGTATTATACGGTGTTATTAATAATTGAGTCGTACATTATTTTGCTATTAATTGTCATATATATTTTTTCTTTATTATTACAGCAAGTTGAAACAAGATACGAAACCACGGTTGAACCATCAAATTTCATACCACTAAACTTTCCGATATTGTGGTCGGTACGATTATTAAAACATTTCCGTTAAGAGGTATGTAGTCCATTTCAAAAGTGGAGAATTCCAAATTATTCACTTTTCATAAATATAGCCAACTACGTTGAGACGTTAACCGTAAAAGGGCATGCACTCGTATGCATGACTATCTCATACGCAATGTGTGGGAACATTAATAATTACGGTGCGTCCATACTTCTTATCGATCAACCTTATCATTTTGTAAATTACCACCAAAATTAATGAACTTCATATAATTTTATTTCGATTTAGTTGACGAATCTAAAAGAAGAAATCTAGACATCAAATTAAATATACAATACAAACCTATCCCGAATTAATTTGTTAGCCTCCATATTGTGATTATATTTTTTCAGTTACATAATTATAAAAAAAATTAAACAGTATTATCTACACTAACATCAGTCTAATTACACAAATAAGTTTATTTATTTTTAATAAATACATTCTGTTTTAATTAAAAAAAATATCTATAAAAAATAGAATTGTATCATATAACAACCTACTTTTAGGTTATATACTTTTTTGAAGATATGAATTCCTTTATGAAATATAGTTTTACTAACGCATATAATTATCGATATATGAAGTCTAGATTTTAGGATATTTAACTACTTTATAATTCTATATACGACTAGTATTATACGGTGTTATTAATAATTGAGTCGTACGTTATTTTGCTAGTAATTGTCATATATATTTTTTTCTTTATTATTACAGCAAGTTGAAACAAGCATTAAACCACGGTTGAACCATCAAATTTCATACCACTAAACTTTCCGATATTGTGGTCGGTACGATTATTAAAACATTTCCTTTAAGAGGTATGTACTCCATTTCAAAAGTGGAGAATTCCAAATTATTCACTTTTCATAAATATAGCCAACTACGTTGAGACGTTAACCGTAAAAGGGCATGTACCGTATGCATGACTATCTCATACGCTATGTGTGGGAACATTAATAATTACGGTGCGTCCATACTTCTTATCGATCAACCTTATCATTTTGTAAATTACCACCAAAATTAATGAACTTCATATAATTTTATTTCGATTTAGTTGACGAATCTAAAAGAAGAAATCTAGACATCAAATTAAATATACAATACAAACCTATCCCGAATTAATTTGTTAGCCTCCATATTGTGATTATATTTTTTCAGTTACATAATTATAAAAAAAATTAAAAAAGTATTATCTACACTAACATCAGTCTAATTACACAAATAACTTTATTTATTTTTAATAAATACATTCTGTTTTAATTAAAAAAAATATCTATAAAAAATAGAATTGTATCATATAACAACCTAGTTTTAGGTTATATACTTTTTTGAAGATATGAATTCCTTTATGAAAAATAGTTTTACTAACGCATATAATTATCGATATATGAAGTCTAGATTTTAGGATATTTAACTACTTTATAATTCTATAGACAACTAGTATTATACGGTGTTATTAATAATTGAGTCGTACGTTATTTTGCTAGTAATTGTCATATATATATTTTCTTTATTATTACAGCAAGTTGAAAAAGCATTTAAAACCACGGTTGAACCATCAAATTTCATACCACTAAACTTTCCGATATTGTGGTCGGTACGATTATTAAAACATTTCCTTTAAGAGGTATGTACTCCATTTCAAAAGTGGAGAATTCCAAATTATTCACTTTTCATAAATATAGCCAACTACGTTGAGACGTTAACCGTAAAAGGGCATGCAACCGTATGCATGACTATCTCATACGCTATGTGTGGGAACATTAATAATTACGGTGCGTCCATACTTCTTATCGATCAACCTTATCATTTTGTAAATTACCACCAAAATTAATGAACGTCATATAATTTTATTTCGATTTAGTTGACGAATCTAAAAGAAGAAATCTAGACATCAAATTAAATATACAATGCAAACCTATCCCGAATTAATTTGTTAGCCTCCATATTGTGATTATATTTTTTCAGTTACATAATTATAAAATAAATTAAACATTATTCTCTACACTAACATTAGTCTAATTACACAAATAAGTTTATTTATTTTTAATAAATACATTTTTTAATTAAAAAATAAAATATATATAAAATTATAATTTTGTCATATCACAACTTACTTTTAGGTTATATACTTTTTTCAAGATATGAATTCCTTTATGATATATAGTTCTACTAACGGATATAATTATCGATATATGAAGTCTTGATTTTAGGATATGTAACTACTTTATAATTCTATATACGACTAGTATTATACGGTGTTATTAATAATTGAGTCGTACGTTATTTTGCTAGTAATTGTCATATATATTTTTTCTTTATTATTACAAGAAGTTGAAACAAGCATTTAAACCACGGTTGAACCATCAAATTTCATACCACTAAACTTTCCGATATTGTGGTCGGTACGATTATTAAAACATTTCCTTTAAGAGGTATGTACTCCATTTCAAAAGTGGAGAATCCCAAATTATTCACTTTTCATAAATATAGCCAACTACGTTGAGACGTTAACCGTAAATGGGCATGTATGCATGACTATCTCATACGCTATGTGTGGGAACATTAATAATTACAATGTGTCCATACTTCTTATCGGTCAACCTTATCATTTTGTAAATTACCACCAAAATAAATCAACTTCATATAATTTTATTTCGATTTAGTTGACGAATCTAAAAGAAGAAATCTAGACATCAAATTAAATATACAATACAAACGTATCCCAAATTAATTTGTTAGCCTCCATATTGTGATTATATTTTTTCAGTTACATAATTATAAAAAAATTAAACAGTATTATCTACACTAACATCAGTCTAATTACACAAATAAGCTTATTTATTTTTAATAAATACATTTTGTTTTAATTAAAAAAAATATCTATAAAAAATAGAATTGTATCATATAACAACCTACTTTTAGGTTATATACTTTTTTGAAGATATGAATTCCTTTATGAAATATAGTTTTACTAACGCATATAATTATCGATATATGAAGTCTAGATTTTAGGATATTTAACTACTTTATAATTCTATATACGACTAGTATTATACGGTGTTATTAATAATTTAGTCGTACGTTATTTTGCTAGTAATTGTCATATATATTTTTTCTTTATTATTACAGGCAAGTTGAAACAAGATTTAAAACCACGGTTGAACCATCAAATTTCATACCACTAAACATTTCGATATTCTGGTCGGTACGATTATTAAAACATTTCCTTTAAGAGGTATGTACTCCATTTCAAAAGTGGAGAATCCCAAATTATTCACTTTTCATAAATATAGCCAACTACGTTGAGACGTTAACCGTAAAAGGGCATGCAGATGTATGCATGACTATCTCATACGCTATGTGTGGGAACATTAATAATTACAATGTGTCCATACTTCTTATCGGTCAAACTTATCATTTTGTAAATTACCACCAAAATAAATCAACTTCATATAATTTTATTTCGATTTAGTTGACGAATCTAAAAGAAGAAATCTAGACATCAAATTAAATATACAATACAAATCTATCCCGAATTAATTTGTTAGCCTCCATATTGCGATTATATTTTTTCAGTTACATAATTATAAAAAAATTAAACAAGTATTATCAACACTAACATCAGCCTAATTACACAAATAAGTTTATTTATTTTTAATAAATACATTCCGTTTTAATTAAAAAAAATATCTATAAAAAATAGAATTGTATCATATAACAACCTACTTTTAGGTTATATACTTTTTTGAAGATATGAATTCCTTTATGAAATATAGTTTTACTAACGCATATAATTATCGATATATGAAGTCTAGATTTTAGGATATTTAACTACTTTATAATTCTATAGATGACTAGTATTATACGGTGTTATTAATAATTGAGTCGTACGTTATTTTGCTAGTAATTGTCATATATATTTTTTCTTTATTATTACAGCAAGTTGAAACAAGACATTTAAACCACGGCTGAACCATCAAATTTCATACCACTAAACTTTCCGATATTGTGGTCGGTACGATTATTAAAACATTTCCTTTAAGAGGTATGTACTCCATTTCAAAAGTGGAGAATTCCAAATTATTCACTTTTCATAAATATAGCCAACTACGTTGAGACGTTAACCGTAAAAGGGCATGCAAATACGTATGCATGACTATCTCATACGCTATGTGTGGGAACATTAATAATTACAGTGTGTCCATACTTCTTATCGATCAACCTTATCATTTTGTAAATTACCACCAAAATTAATGAACGTCATATAATTTTATTTCGATTTAGTTGACGAATCTAAAAGAAGAAATCTAGACATCAAATTAAATATACAATACAAACCTATCCCGAATTAATTTGTTAGCCTCCATATTGTGATTATATTTTTTCAGTTACATAATTATAAAAAAATTAAACAGCATTATCTACACTAACATCAATCTAATTACACAAATAAGTTTATTTATTTTTAATAAATACATTCTGTTTTAATTAAAAAAAATATCTATAAAAAATAGAATTGTATCATATAACAACCTACTTTTAGGTTATATACTTTTTTGAAGATATGAATTCCTTTATGAAATATAGTTTTACTAACGCATATAATTATCGATATATGAAGTCTAGATTTTAGGATATTTAACTACTTTATAATTCTATAGATGACTAGTATTATACGGTGTTATTAATAATTGAGTCGTACGTTATTTTGCTAGTAATTGTCATATATATTTTTTCTTTATTATTACAACAAGTTGAAACAATACGAAACCACGGTTGAACCATCAAATTTCATACCACTAAACTTTCCGATATTGTGGTCGGTACGATTATTAAAACATTTCCTTTAAGAGGTATGTACTCCATTTCAAAAGTGGAGAATTCCAAATTATTCACTTTTCATAAATATAGCCAACTACGTTGAGACGTTAACCGTAAAAGGGCATGCACTCGTATGCATGACTATCTCATACGCTATGTGTGGGAACATTAATAATTACGGTGCGTCCATACTTCTTATCGATCAACCTTATCATTTTGTAAATTACCACCAAAATTAATGAACTTCATATAATTTTATTTCGATTTAGTCGACGAATCTAAAAGAAGAAATCTAGACATCAAATTAAATATACAATACAAACCTATCCCGAATTAATTTGTTAGCCTCCATATTGTGATTATATTTTTTCAGCCACATAATTATAAAAAAATTAAACATTATTATCTACACTAACATCAGTCTAATTACACAAATAAGTTTATTTATTTTTAATAAATACATTCGTTTTAATTAAAAAAATATTTATAAAAAATAGAATTGTATCATATAACAACCTACTTTTAGGTTATATACTTTTTTGAAGATATGAATTCCTTTATGAAATATAGTTTTACTAACACATATAATTATCGATATATGAAGTCTAGATTTTAGGATATTTAACTACTTTATAATTCTATATACGACTAGTATTATACTTATGTTATTAATAATTGAGTCGTACGTTATTTTGCTAGTAATTGTCATATATATTTTTTCTTTATTATTACAAAGCAAGTTGAAAAAGCATTTGAAACCACGGTTGAACCATCAAATTTCATACCACTAAACTTTCCGATATCGTGGTCTGTACGATTATTAAAACATTTCCTTTAAGAGGTATGTACTCCATTTCAAAAGTGGAGAATTCCAAATTATTCACTTTTCATAAATATAGCCAACTACGTTGAGACGTTAACCGTAAAAGGGCATGCAGACATGTATGCATGACTATCTCATACGCTATGTGTGGGAACATTAATAATTACAATGTGTCCATACTTCTTATCGATCAAACTTATCATTTTGTAAATTACCACCAAAATAAATCAACTTCATATAATTTTATTTCGATTTAGTTGACGAATCTAAAAGAAGAAATCTAGACATCAAATTAAATATACAATACAAACCTATCCCGAATTAATTTGTTAGCCTCCATATTGTGATTATATTTTTTCGCTTACATAATTATAAAAAAAATTAAACAAACATTATCTACACTAACATCAGTCTAATTACACAAATAAGTCTATTTATTTTTAATAAATACATTTCGTTTTAATTAAAAAAAATATCTATAAAAAATAGAATTGTATCATATAACAACCTACTTTTAGGTTATATACTTTTTTGAAGATATGAATTCCTTTATGAAATATAGTTTTACTAACGCATATAATTATCGATATATATGAAGTCTAGATTTTAGGATATTTAACTACTTTATAATTCTATATACGACTAGTATTATATGGTGTTATTAATAATTGAGTTGTACGTTATTTTGCTAGTAATTGTCGTATATATTGTTTCTTTATTATTACAGCAAGTTGAAACAAGCATTTGAAACCACGGTTGAACCATCAAATTTCATACCACTAAACTTTCCGATATTGTGGTCGGTACGACTATTAAAACATTTCCTTTAAGAGGTATGTACTCCATTTCAAAAGTGGAGAATCCCAAATTATTCACTTTTCATAAATATAGCCAACTACGTTGAGACGTTAACCGTAAAAGGGCATGTATGCATGACTATCTCATACGCTATGTGTGGGAACATTAATAATTACAATGTGTCCATACTTCTTATCGATCAAACTTATCATTTTGTAAATTACCACCAAAATAAATCAACTTCATATAATTTTATTTCGATTTAGTCGACGAATCTAAAAGAAGAAATCTAGACATCAAATTAAATATACAATACAAATCTATCCCGAATTAATTTGTTAGCCTCCATATTGCGATTATATTTTTTCAGTTACATAATTATAAAAAAAATTAAACAGTATTATCAACACTAACATCACTCTAATTACACAAATAAGTTTATTTATTTTTAATAAATACATTCTCGTTTTAATTAAAAAAAATATCTATAAAAAATAGAATTGTATCATATAACAACCTACTTTAGGTTATATACCTTTTTCAAGATATGAATTTCTTTGTGAAATATAGTTTTACTAACGCATATAATTATCGATATATGAAATCTAGATTTTAGGATATTTAACTACTTTATAATTCTATATACGACTAATATTATACTAAGTGTTATTAATAATTGAGTCATACGTTATTTTGCTAGTAATTGTCATATATATTTTTTCTTTATTATTACAGGAAGTTGAAACAAGATTTTTAAACCACTGTTGAACCATCAAATTTCATACCACTAAACTTTCCGATATTGTGGCCGGTACGATTATTAAAACATTTCCTTTAAGAGGTATGTACTCCATTTCAAAAGTGTAGAATTCCAAATTATTCACTTTTCATAAATATAGCCAACTACGTTGAGACGTTAACCGTAAAGGGCATGCAACAGAATGCATGACTATCTCATACGCTATGTGTGGGAACATTAATAATTACTATGTGTCCATACTTCTTATCGATCACCCTTATCATTTTGTCAATTACCACCAAAATTAACGAACGTCATATAATTTTATTTCGATTTAGTCGACGAATCTAAAAGAAGAAATCTAGACATCAAATTAAATATACAATACAAACCTATCCCGAATTAATTTGTTAGCCTCCATATTGTGATTATATTTTTCGCTACATAATTATAAAAAAAATTAAACTGCATTATCTACACTAACATCTGTCTAATTACACAAATAAGTTTATTTATTTTTAATAAATACATTCTGCTTTAATTAAAAAATATCTATAAAAAATAGAATTGTATCATATAACAACCTACTTTTAGGTTATATACTTTTTTGAAGATAGCGAACTCCGTTATGAAATATAGTTTTACTAACGCATATAATTATCGATATATGTAAGTTTCGTATTTTAGGATATTTAACTACTTTATAATTCTATAGATGACTAGTATTATACTATGTTATTAACAATTGAGTCGTACGTTATTTTGCTAGTAATTGTCATATATATTTTTTCTTTATTATTACAGCAAGTTGAAACAGCATTTTAAACCACGGTTGAACCATCAAATTTCATACCACTAAACTTTCCGATATTGTGGTTCCGTACGTATTATTAAAACATTTCCTTTAAGAGGTATGTACTCCATTTCAAAAGTGGAGAATTCCAAATTATTCACTTTTCATAAATATAGCCAACTACGCGAGATCGTTAACCGTAAAAGGGCATGCAACAGATGCATGACTATCTCATACGCTATGTGTGGGAACATTAATAATTACGGTGCGTCCATACTTCTTATCGATCAACCTTATCATTTTGTAAACCGCCACCAAAATAAATGAACTTCATATAATTTTATTTCGATTTAGTTGACGAATCTAAAAGAAGAAATCTAGACATCAAATAAATATACAATGCAAACCTATCCCGAATTAATTTGTTAGCCTCCATATTGTGATTATATTTTTTCAGTTACATAATTATAAAAAAATTAAACATTATTCTCGACACTAACATTAGTCTAATTACACAAATAAGTTTATTTATTTTTAATAAATACATTTCATTTTAATTATAAAAAATATCTATAAAAAATAGAACTGTATCATATAACAACCTACTTTTAGGTTATATACTTTTTTGAAGATATGAATTCCTTTATAAAATATAGTTTTATCTAACGATATAATTATCGATATATGAAGTCTAGATTTTAGGATATTTAACTACTTTATAATTCAATATACGACTAATATTATCCGGTTTTATTAATAATTGAGTCGTACGTTATTTTGCTAGTAATTGTCATATATATTTTTTCTTTATTATTACAGCAAGTTGAAAGCAGGTACGAAACCACGGTTGAACCATCAAATTTCATACCACAAAACTTTCCGATATTGTGGTTGGTACGATTATTAAAACATTTCCTTTAAGAGGTATGTACTCCATTTCAAAAGTGGAGAATTCCAAATTATTTACTTTTCATAAATATAACCAATCTACGTTGAGATGTTAACCGTAAAAGGGCATATATTTGGCATGACTATCTCATACGCTACGTAGTAGGAACATTAATAATTACGGTGCGTCCATACTTCTAATCGATCAACCTTATCATTACGTAAATTACCACCAAAATTAATGAACTTCAGTATAATTTTATTTCGATTTAGTTGACGAATCTAAAAGAAAGAAATCTAGACATCAAATAAATATACAATGCAAACCTATCCCGAATTAATTTGTTAGCCTCCATATTGTGATTATATTTTTTCGGTTACATAATTATAAAAAAAAATTAAACGATTATCTACAGCAACATCGATACTAATTACACAAACTAAGTTTATTTATTTTTAATAAATACATTCTGTTTTAATTAAAAAATATCTATAAAAATAGAATTGTATCATATAACAACCTACTTTTAGGTTATATACTTTTTTGAAGAATGAATTCCTTTATGAAATATAGTTTTACTAACGCATATAATTATCGATATATGAAGTCTAGATTTTAGGATATTTAACTACTTTATAATTCAATATACGACTAATATTATCCTAGTTTTATTTTCACAATTGAGTCGTACGTTATTTTGCTAGTAATTGTCATATATATTTTTTCTTTATTATTACATGTTGAAGTTGAAATGCAAGATCGAAAACCACTAGTTGAACCATCAAATTTCATACCACTAAACATTTCGATATTGTGGCCTAAGTACGACTATTAAAACATTTCCTTTAAGAGGTATGTACTCCATTTCAAAAGTGGAGAATCCCAAATTATTCACTTTTCATAAATATAGCCAACTACGTTGAGACGTTAACCGTAAAAGGGCATACAGCATGTATGCATGACTATCTCATACGCTACGTGTGGGAACATTAATAATTACAATGTGTCCATACTTCTTATCGATCAACCTTATCATTTTGTAAATTACCACCAAAATAAATCAACTTCATATAATTTTATTTCGATTTAGTTGACGAATCTAAAAGAAGAAATCTAGACATCAAATTAAATATACAATACAAACCTATCCCGAATTAATTTGTTAGCCTCCATATTGTGATTATATTTTTTTTCACCTACATAATTATAAAAAAAAATTAAACAGTATTATCTACACTAACATCAGTCTAATTACACAAATAAGTTTAATATTTTTAATAAATACATTCTGTTTTAATTAAAAAAAATATCAATAAAAAATAGAATTGTATCATATAACAACCTAGGTTTAGGTTATATACTTTTTTGAAGATATGAATTCCTTTATGAAATATAGTTTTACTAACGCATATAATTATCGATATATGAAGTCTAGATTTTAGGATATTTAACTACTTTATAATTCTATAGATGACTAGTATTATACGGTGTTATTAATAATTGAGTCGTACGTTATTTTGCTAGTAATTGTCATATATATTTTTTCTTTATTATTACAGCAAGTTGAAACAGTACGAAACCACGGTTGAACCATCAAATTTCATACCACTAAACTTTTCGATATTCTGGTCGGTACGACTATTAAAACATTTCCTTTAAGAGGTATGTACTCCATTTCAAAAGTGGAGAATCCCAAATTATTCACTTTTCATAAATATAGCCAACTACGTTGAGACGTTAACCGTAAAAGGGCATGCGATGTATGCATACGAATGAAGAGAGAGTGACTATCTCATACGCTATGTGTGGGAACATTAATAATTACAATGTGTCCATACTTCTTATCTGGCCTAACTTATCATTTTGTAAATTACCACCAAAATAAATCAACTTCATATAATTTTATTTCGATTTAGTTGACGAATCTAAAATAAGAAATCTAGACATCAAATTAAATATACAATACAAATCTATCCCGAATTAATTTGTTAGCCTCCGTATTGCGATTATATTTTTTCAGTTACATAATTATAAAAAAATTAAACAGGATCATCAACACTAACATCAGTCTAATTACACAAATAAGTTTATTTATTTTTAATAAATACATTCTGTTTTAGTTAAAAATTAAAATATCTATAAAAAATAGAATTGTATCATATAACAACCTACTTTTAGGTTATATACTTTTTTGAAGATATGAATTCCTTTATGAAAATATAGTTTTACTAACACATATAATTATCGATATATGAAGTCTAGATTTTAGGATATTTAACTACTTTATAATTCTATAGAGGACTAGTATTATACGGTGTTATTAATAATTGAGTCGTACGTTATTTTGCTAGTAATTGTCATATATATTTTTTCTTTATTATTACAGCAAGTTGAAACGATACGAAACCACGGTTGAACCATCAAATTTCATACCACTAAACTTTCCGATATTGTGGTCGGTACGATTATTAAAACATTTCCTTTAAGAGGTATGTACTCCATTTCAAAAGTGGAGAATTCCAAATTATTCACTTTTCATCAATATAGCCAACTACGTTGAGACGTTAACCGTAAAAGGGCATGCAGCTGTATGCATGACTATCTCATACGCTATGTGTGGGAACATTAATAATTACGGTGTGTCCATACTTCTTATCGATCAACCTTATCATTTTGTAAATTACCACCAAAATAAATCAACTTCATATAATTTTATTTCGATTTAGTTGACGAATCTAAAAGAAGAAATCTAGACATCAAATTAAATATACAATACAAACCTATCCCGAATTAATTTGTTAGCCTCCATATTGTGATTATATTTTTTCAGTTACATAATTATAAAAAAAATTAAACAGTATTATCTACACTAACATCAGTCTAATTATACAAATAAGTTTATTATTTTTAATAAATACATTCTGTTTTAATTAAAAAAAATATCAATAAAAAATAGAATTGTATCATATAACAACCTAGGTTTAGGTTATATACTTTTTTGAAGATATGAATTCCTTTATGAAAAATAGTTTTACTAACGCATATAATTATCGATATATGAAGTCTAGATTTTAGGATATTTAACTACTTTATAATTCTATAGATGACTAGTATTATACGGTGTTATTAATAATTGAGTCGTACGTTATTTTGCTAGTAATTGTCATATATATTTTTTCTTTATTATTACAACAAGTTGAAACAGTACGAAACCACGGTTGAACCATCAAATTTCATACCACTAAACTTTCCGATATTGTGGTCGGTACTGATTATTAAAACATCCTTAAGAGGAGACCCATCAAGGGCAGAATCCAAATTATTACTTTCATAAATATAAAAGGGGTAGTAGGTAAAAAGGCATGACTATCTCATACGCTATGTGTGGGAACATTAATAATTATCAAGTAAGGCCCATACTTCTTATCGATCAACCTTATCAATTGTAAATTACCACCAAAATTAATGAACGTCATATAATTTTATTTCGATTTAGTTGACGAATCTAAAAGAAGAAATCTAGACATCAAATTAAATATACAATGCAAACCTATCCCGAATAAATCTGTTAGCCTCCATATTGTGATTATATTTTTTCGTTACATAATTATAAAAAAATTAAACATTATTATCTACACTAACATCAGTCTAATTACACAAATAAGTTTATTTATTTTTAATAAATACATTTTTTTAATTAAAAAATAAAATATATATAAAATTAGAATTGTGTCATATCACAACTTACTTTTAGGTTATATACTTTTTTGAAGATATGAATTCCTTTATGAAATATAGTTTTACTAACGCATATAATTATCGATATATGAAGTCTAGATTTTAGGATATTTAACTACTTTATAATTCTATATACGACTAGTATTATACGGTGTTATTAATAATTGAGTCGTACGTTATTTTGCTAGTAATTGTCATATATATTTTTTCTTTATTATTACAGCAAGTTGAAAACCATCAAATTTCATACCACTAAACTTTCCGGTATTGTGGTCGGTACGATTATTAAAACATTTCCTTTAAGAGGTATGTACTCCATTTCAAAAGTGGAGAATTCCAAATTATTCACTTTTCATAAATATAGCCAACTACGTTGAGACGTTAACCGTAAAAGGGCATGCCGTATGCATGACTATCTCATACGCTATGTGTGGGAACATTAATAATTACGGTGCGTCCATACTTCTTATCGATCAACCTTATCATTTTGTAAATTACCACCAAAATTAATGAACTTCATATAATTTTATTTCGATTTAGTTGACGAATCTAAAAGAAGAAATCTAGACATCAAATTAAATATACAATACAAACCTATCCCGAATTAATTTGTTAGCCTCCATATTGTGATTATATTTTTTCGTTACATAATTATAAAAAAATTAAACATTATTATCTACACTAACATTAGTCTAATTACACAAATAAGTTTATTTATTTTTAATAAATACATTTTTTAATTAAAAAATAAAATATATATAAAATAGAATTGTATCATATCACAACTTACTTTTAGGTTATATACTTTTTTGAAGATATGAATTCCTTTATGAAATATAGTTTTACTAACGCATATAATTATCGATATATGAAGTCTAGATTTTAGGATATTTAACTACTTTATAATTCTATATACGACTAGTATTATACTGTTATTAATAATTGAGTCGTACGTTATTTTGCTAGTAATTGTCATATATATTTTTTCTTTATTATTACAACAAGTTGAAACGGAAAACCACGGTTGAACCATCAAATTTCATACCACTAAACTTTCCGATATTGTGGTCGGTACGATTATTAAAACATTTCCTTTAAGAGGTATGTACTCCATTTCAAAAGTGGAGAATTCCAAATTATTCACTTTTCATAAATATAGCCAACTACGTTGAGACGTTAACCGTAAAAGGGCATGCACCGTATGCATGACTATCTCATACGCTATGTGTGGGAACATTAATAATTACGGTGCGTCCATACTTCTTATCGATCAACCTTATCATTTTGTAAATTACCACCAAAATTAATGAACTTCATATAATTTTATTTCGATTTAGTTGACGAATCTAAAAGAAGAAATCTAGACATCAAATTAAATATACAATGCAAACCTATCCCGAATTAATTTGTTAGCCTCCATATTGTGATTATATTTTTTCAGTTACATAATTATAAAAAAATTAAACATTATTCTCGACACTAACATTAGTCTAATTACACAAATAAGTTTATTTATTTTTAATAAATACATTTTTTTAATTAAAAAATAAAATATATATAAAAATAGAATTGTGTCATATCACAACTTACTTTTAGGTTATATACTTTTTTGAAGATATGAATTCCTTTATGAAATATAGTTTTACTAACGCATATAATTATCGATATATGAAGTCTAGATTTTAGGATATTTAACTACTTTATAATTCTATATACGACTAGTATTATACGGTGTTATTAATAATTGATTCGTACGTTATTTTGCTAGTAATTGTCATATATATTTTTTCTTTATTATTACAAGAAATAAAAATGGGGTATTTTAAACTACCGTTGAAACCATCAAATTTCATACCATCAAACTTTCCGATATCATGGTCGGTACGATTATTAAAACATTCTTTTTAAGAGGTATGTACTCCATTTCAAAAGTGGAGAATTCCAAATTATTCACTTTTCATAAATATAGCCAACTACGTTGAGACGTTAACCGTAAAAGGGCATGCTTTCGTATGCATGACTATCTCATACGCTATGCGTGGGAACATTAATAATTACGGTGCGTCCATACTTCTTATCGATCAACCTTATCATTTTGTAAATTACCACCAAAATTAATGAACTTCATATAATTTTATTTCGATTTAGTTGACGAATCTAAAAGAAGAAATCTAGACATCAAATTAAATATACAATACAAATCTATCCCGAATTAAATTGTTAGCCTCCATATTGCGATTATATTTTTCAATTACATAATAATAATAAAAAATTAAAAATTAACATTATCAACACTAACATCAGCCTAATTACACAAATAAGTTTATTTATTTTTAATAAATACATTCTATTTTAATTAAAAAAATAGTTTATAAAAAAATAGAATCGGATCATATAACAACCTACTTTTGTGTTATATACTTTTTTGAAGATATGAATTCCTTTATGAAATGTAAATTTACTAACGCATATAATTATCGATATATGAAGTCTAGGATTTTAGGATATTTAACTACTTTATAATTCTATAGATGACTAGTATTATACGGTGTTATTAATAATTGATTCGTACGTTATTTTGCTAGTAATTGTCATATATATTTTTTCTTTATTATTACAAAGCAAGTTGAAACAAGATTTGAAACCACGGTTGAACCATCAAATTTCATACCACTAAACTTTTCGATATTGTGGTCGGTACGATTATTAAAACATTTCCTTTAAGAGGTATGTACTCCATTTCAAAAGTGGAGAATTCCAAATTATTCACTTTTCATAAATATAGCCAACTACGTTGAGACGTTAACCGTAAAAGGGCATGCACTCGTATGCATGACTATCTCATACGCTATGTGTGGGAACATTAATAATTACGGTGCGTCCATACTTCTTATCGATCAACCTTATCATTTTGTAAATTACCACCAAAATTAATGAACTTCATATAATTTTATTTCGATTTAGTTGACGAATCTAAAAGAAGAAATCTAGACATCAAATTAAATATACAATGCAAACCTATCCCGAATTAATTTGTTAGCCTCCATATTGTGATTATATTTTTTTCGTTACATAATTATAAAATAAATTAAACATTATTCTCTACACTAACATTAGTCTAATTACACAAATAAGTTTATTTATTTTTAATAAATACATTTTTTAAATTAAAAATAAAATATATATAAAATTATAATTTTGTCATATCACAACTTACTTTTAGGCTATATACTTTTTTCAAGATATGAATTCCTTTATGATATATAGTTCTACTAACGGATATAATTATCGATATATGAAGTCTTGATTTTAGGATATGTAACTACTTTATAATTCTATATACGACTAGTATTATACGGTGTTATTAATAATTGAATCGTACGTTATTTTGCTAGTAATTTTCATATATATTTTTTCTTTATTATTACAGCAAGTTGAAACAGTACGAAACCACGGTTGAACCATCAATATTATACCACTAAACTTTTCGATATTCTGGTCGGTACGACTATTAAAACATTTCCTTTAAGAGGTATGTACTCCATTTCAAAAGTGGAGAATCCCAAATTATTCACTTTTCATAAATATAGCCAACTACGTTGAGACGTTAACCGTAAAAGGGCATGCAGATGTATGCATGACTATCTCATACGCTATGTGTGGGAACATTAATAATTACAATGTGTCCATACTTCTTATCGGTCAAACTTATCATTTTGTAAATTACCACCAAAATAAATCAACTTCATATAATTTTATTTCGATTTAGTTGACGAATCTAAAAGAAGAAATCTAGACATCAAATTAAATATACAATACAAATCTATCCCGAATTAATTTGTTAGCCTCCATATTGCGATTATATTTTTTCAGTTACATAATTATAAAAATTAAATAAACATTATCAACACTAACATCAGCCTAATTACACAAATAAGTTTATTTATTTTTAATAAATACATTCTCATTTTAATTAAAAAAAATATCTATAAAAAATAGAATTGTATCATATAACAACCTACTTTTAGGTTATATACTTTTTGAAGATATGAATTCCTTTATGAAATATAGTTTTACTAACGCATATAATTATCGATATATGAAATCTAGATTTTAGGATTATTTAACTACTTTATAATTCTATAGATGACTAGTATTATACGGTGTTATTAATAATTGAGTCGTACGTTATTTTGCTAGTAATTGTCATATATATTTTTTCTTTATTATTACAGCAAGTTGAAACAATACGAAACCACGGTTGAACCATCAAATTTCATACCCCTTAAACTTTCCGATATGTGGTCGGTACAGATTATTAAAACATTTCCTTTAAGAGGTATGTACTCCATTTCAAAAAGTGGAGAATTCCAAATTATTCACTTTTCATAAATATAGCCAACTACGTCAAGATAACCGTAAAAGGGCATGCAAACTCGTATGCAAAATAATTACCTCATACGCTATGTGTGGGTTTGCTTACCACTACGGTCCATAATTTATCGATCAGCCTTATCATTTTGTAAATTACCACCAAAAATTAATGAACGTCATATAATTTTATTTCGATTTAGCTTCATCTAATCTAAAAGAAGAAATCTAGACATCAAATTAAATATACAATACAAAACTGATCCTAATTAATTTGTTAGCCTCCATATTGCGATTATATTTTTTCAATTACATAATAATAATAAAAAATTAAACGTATTATCAACACTAACATCGATCTAATTACACAAATAAGTTTATTTATTTTTGATTAAATATTATTCTATTTTAATTAAAAAAAATATTTATAAAAATAGAATTGTATCATATAACAACCTACTTTTAGGTTATATACTTTTTTGAAGATATGAATTCCTTTATGAAATGTAGTTTTACTAACGCATATAATTATCGATATACGATGTCTAGATTTCCAGATATTTAACTACTTTATAATTCTATAGACGACTAGTATTATACTCAAGTGTTAATAATTGATCGTACGTTATTTTGCTAGTAATTGTCATATATATTTTTTCTTTTATTATTACAAAGAAGTTGAAACAAGCATTTTAAACCACGGTTGAACCATCAAATTTCATACCACTAAACTTTCCGATATTGTGGTTGGTACGACTATTAAAACATTTCCTTTAAGAGGTATGTACTCCATTTCAAAAGTGGAGAATCACAAATTATTCACTTTTCATAAATATAGCCAACTACGTTTAGACGTTAACCGTAAAAGGGCATGCGCTGTATGCATGACTATCTCATACGCTATGTGTGGGAACATTAATAATTACAATGTGTCCATACTTCTTATCGATCAACCTTATCATTTTGTAAATTACCACCAAAATAAATCAACTTCTTATAATTTTATTTCGATTTAGTTGACGAATCTAAAAGAAGAAATCTAGACATCAAATTAAATATACAATACAAATCTATCCCGAATTAAATTGTTAGCCTCCATATTGCGATTATATTTTTTCAATTACATAATAATAATAAAAAATTAAACAGTATTATCAACACTAACATCAGTCTAATTACACAAATAAGTTTATTTATTTTTAATAAATACATTCTATTTTAATTAAAAAAATATTTATAAAAAAATAGAATTGTATCATATAACAACCTACTTTTAGGTTATATACTTTTTTGAAGATATGAATTCCTTTATGAAATGTAGTTTTACTAACGCATATAATTATCGATATATGAAGTCTAGATTTTAGGATATTTAACTACTTTATAATTCTATAGATGACTAGTATTATACGGTGTTATTAATAATTGATTCGTACGTTATTTTGCTAGTAATTGTCATATATATTTTTTCTTTATTATTACGGCAAGTTGAAACAAGATTTGAAACCACGGTTGAACCATCAAATTTCATACCACTAAACTTTCCGATATTGTGGTCGGTACGATTATTAAAACATTTCCTTTAAGAGGTATGTACTCCATTTCAAAAGTGGAGAATTCCAAATTATTCACTTTTCATAAATATAGCCAACTACGTTGAGACGTTAACCGTAAAAGGGCATGCAGTCGTATGCATGACTATCTCATACGCTATGTGTGGGAACATTAATAATTACGGTGCGTCCATACTTCTTATCGATCAACCTTATCATTTTGTAAATTACCACCAAAATTAATGAACGTCATATAATTTTATTTCGATTTAGTTGACGAATCTAAAAGAAGAAATCTAGACATCAAATTAAATATACAATGCAAACCTATCCCGAATTAATTTGTTAGCCCCCATATTGTGATTATATTTTTTCGTTACATAATTATAAAATAAATTAAACATTATTCTCTACACTAACATTAGTCTAATTACACAAATAAGTTTATTTATTTTTAATAAATACATTTTTTAATTAAAAAATAAAATATATATAAAATTATAATTTTGTCATATCACAACTTACTTTTAGGTTATATACTTTTTCAAGATATGAATTCCTTTATGATATATAGTTCTACTAACGGATATAATTATCGATATATGAAGTCTTGATTTTAGAACATTAATAATTACGGTGCGTCCATACTTCTTATCGATCAACCTTATCATTTTGTAAATTACCACCAAAATAAATGAACTTCATATAATTTTATTTCGATTTAGTTGACGAATCTAAAAGAAGAAATCTAGACATCAAATTAAATATACAATACAAACCTATCCCGAATTAATTTGTTAGCCTCCATATTGTGATTATATTTTTTCAGTTACATAATTATAAAAAAAATTAAACATTATATCTACACTAACATTTGTCTAATTACACAAATAAGTTTATTTATTTTTAATAAATACATTTTTTTAATTAAAAAATAAAAAATATATAAAATAGAATTTTATCATATCACAACTTA
>JAUJYP020000638.1:0-30021 GCA_030674075.2 Linum usitatissimum
AGTATGCGTACAAATGCGCTCACACGGATCATTTCGGGTGGTTGCATTGTTTTATAAATGGCGAGGTTGTCCACACAATTACGGGTGGGCGATGCTAGGCGGATGCACATACGGACCATAGGGTCACATTACTTAGATGCAGTGATTAGATAGACTTCCATGTTAAATTCTCAGTACAATCTCAATTCTCTACACGAGTATAGGATAGCCATTTAGTGCTTATCGATGACCCCATTAGACATTTTTTCCCTTGTGTATTTATACGTATTTCGGTCATAGTTATTGAGCTGATGGTGGAGCGAGTTTGATCGATGTTTCGATATCGATTGATATCCGTTTTCGATATATTTAAGAAGCTGGAGGTGTATCTTCTTTTGTGGTATTTTCATTTAGGATTCAAAGATCATTGCTGGTCAATTAATTCAAAGTATTCAAGTGTAGCTTTGAATTCTTGTGTTATTGGTTTTATTACGAGGTCTTGAGTTGAGGTTGGTTCAGCTTGGAACCCTAGTAGGCTTCTTGTGTCGTACTAGTGGTTCGCCGTGACTCTTGAGTTAAGGTTTTAGAATACAATAAGTGTGTAGATCTACTCGTATAAATGTGTTGTTGTGCGTAAAGCGAGGGCTCCCAGAGTTATACATCGTGTGAGTCTTTGTACAGGCAACGTGATAAATTTCAAGCATAAGCTCTTGGCCTTAGAAGCGTGGCGTGTGATTCATCGTACCACGTTAGGACAAGATATGCCTATTTAGGGTAGTTGCGATGATTATGTGTTAGTCGACCACCTTTGGATTGTGCAATCCCGAAGCGATATTCGATGTTCTAGTAGGACGTGCCAGGAGTATGCGTACAAATGCTGCTCCACACAGATCATTTTGGGTAGTTGCATGGTTTTATGAATGGTGCAGGATGTCCACACAATTCATGGTGGCTGATGCTATGCAGATACGTATTGCATCCCATGTGGTCACATTACTTGGACACAGTGATTGGGATAGACTTCCATGTTAAATTCTAAGTTCAATCTCAATTCTACACAGTATAGATAGCCAGTCGGTGCTTATCGATGACCCATTAGACATTTCTTCCCTTGTGTATGCTCTGTCCTCATAAATCTTGGAGGCGATAGTGGAGAGAGAGTTTGTCGGCGATTCGATATCAGATGATATCTATTTCGATATATTTAAAATGTTTGCAATTGTATCTTCTTTTGTGGTATTTTCATTTGGGATTCTAAGATCATTGTCGGTCAATTTATTTAAAGTATTCCGAGTGCGGCTTTGAATACTTGTGTTAGTGCTTTTAGTACAGTTCTTGAGTTGAGGTTGGTTCGGCTTGTACCCCAAGTAGGCTTCTTGTGTCGTCCTGGTGGTTCGACCGGGACTCTAGGTTAAGGTTTTGTAGTCCGATAGTGTGTGATCTCTTGTATAAATGTGTTCTTGTGCCTAGAGCGAGGGCTCTCGAGTTATACATCGTGTGATCTGTCTGACGGCGATAAATTTCAAGCATAAACTCTTGTATAGACGCGTAGCGTGTGATTCATCTTCCATGGTAGGACAAGATATGCCTATTTAGGAGTACTTGCGATGATTATGTGTTGGTCGACCACCCCTGGATTGCGCAATCCACTAAAGCGATATTGAGAGTTCTAGTAGGACGTGTAGAGTATGCGTACGAATGCTTTGCTCACATGGATCGTTTCGAGTGGTTGCGTTGTTTTATGAATGGCGAGTTGTCCACACAATTACGAATTGGTTGATCTTTGCGGATGCCTATGCAGACCATAGGGTCACGTTACTAGATGCGGTGATTAGATAGACTTCCATGTTAGATTGTCTAAGTACATCTCAATTCTATACGGTATAGATAGCTGATCAGGTCTTTATCGATGGCCCCATTAAACATTTTTTCCCTTGTGTATCTGTATTTCACTCATAGATATAGGCTGATGGTGGAGAGCGATCTTGTCGGTGTTTCGATATCAAATGATATCTATTTTCGATATATTTAACAAGCTACAATTGTATCTTCTTTTGTGGTATTTTCATTTAGTATTCTAAGATCATTGTTGATCGATTTATTTAAAGTATTCGTGTCTGACTTTGAGTGCTTGTGTTATTGCTTTTATTACGGGTCTTGAGTTGAGGTTCGTTCGGCTTGTAACTTCCAGTAGGCTTAACGTGTGTCGAAGTGGTGGTTCGACTTGGACTCCTAGGTTAAGGTTTGGTAATACAATAGTTTGTGATCTATCGTATAAATGTGTTCTTGTGCCTAGAGCGAGGGCTCTCAGGTTATACATCGTGTGATCTTCATGCAGGGCAATGATAAATTTCAAGCATAAGCTCTTGGCCTTAGAAGTTTGTGGCGTGTGATTCATCTTCCATGGTAGGACAAGATATACCTATTTAGAGTACTTGCGATGATTATGTGTTGGTCGACCACCCATGGATTGCGCAATCCCTGAAGCGATATTCAGGTTCTAGTAGGACGTGTAGAGTATGCGTACAAATGCTGCTCACACGGATCATTTCAAGTAGTTGCATTGTTTTATAAATGGCGAGTTGTCCACATAATTACGGGTGGTGATGCTAGGCAGATGCCTATACAGACCATAGGGTCACATTACTAGATGCAGTGATTAGATAGACTTCCATGTTAAATTCTCAGTACAATCTCAATTCTACACGAGTATAGATAGCCATTAAGTGCTTATCGATGACCCCATTAGACATATTTTCCCTTGTGTATTTCTGTATTTCAGTCATAGGTATTGGAGGCTGATGGTGGAGAGAGAGTTTGTCGATGTTTCGATATCAAATGATATCTTTTTTCGATATATTTAAGAGCTGATTGTATCTTCTTTTGTGGTATTTTCATTTGGTATTCTAAGATCATTGTTGATCAATTTATTTAAAGTATTCCAGTGCGACTTTGAATGCTTGTGTTATTGCTTTTATTACGGGTCTTGAGTTGAGTTGGTTCGGCTTGTAACCCAAGTAGGCTTCTTGTATCGTACTAGTGGTTCGACCGGGACTCTAGGTTAAGGTTTCGTAATACAATAGTGTTCGATCTCTTTGTATAAATGTGTTCTTGTGCGTAGAGCGAGGCTCTCGGGTTATACATCGTGTGATCTTGTGCAAAACGGCGGTAAATTTCAAGCATAAGCTCTTGGCCTTCGAAGCTGTGGCGTGTGATTCATCTTCCACGGTAGGACAAGATATGCCTATTTAGAGTACTTGCGATGATTATGTGTTGGTCGACCACCCCCTGGATTGTGCAATCCTTTGAGCGATATTGAGATTCTAGTAGGACGTGTAGAGTATGCGTACAAATCTTGCTCACACGGATCATTTCGAGTAGTTGCATGGTTTTATGAATGGTGAGGTTGTCCACACAATTACGGGTGGTGATGCTATGCGGATGCCTATACGGACCATAGGGACACATTACTTAGATGCGGTGATTAGATAGACTTCCATGTTAAATTCTAAGTACAATCTCAATTCTGCGAGTATAGATAGCGAGTCGGTGCTTATCGATGCCCCATTAGACATTTCTTCCCTTGTGTATGTACGTATCTCACTCATAGATCTTGGAGCTTATATTGGAGAGAGAGTTTGTCGGCGTTTCGATATCGAATGATATCTGTTTTCGATATATTTAATGTATCTTTTTTTTTTTTTTTTTTTTTTTTTTTTTTTTTTTTTTTTTTATGATTTATTTCCATTATTCGAGTGCGGCTTTGAATGCTTGTGTTATTATATACTTTTATTACGAGGTCTTGAGTTGAGGTTGGTTAAACATAGAACCCAAGTAGGCTTCTTGTGTCATGCTAATTGGTTCGACCGGGACTCCTAGGTTAAGGTTTTCATAATACAATAGTGTGTGATTTTGTGTATAAATGATGCTTGTGCATAGAGCGAGGGCTCTCGGGTTATACATCGTGTGATCTCTGTACGGAGCAGCGGTAGAATTTCAAACATAAGCTCTTGGCAGCGGGGGCGGCGTGTGATTCATCTTCCATGGTAGGGCCAGATATGCCTCTATTTGGGACACTTGCGATGATTATGTGTTGGTCGACCACCCCTGGATTGTGATCCCTAAAGCGATATTCGAGGTTCTAGTAGGACGTGTAGAGTATGCGTACAAATCTTGCTCACACGGATCATTTCGAGTAGTTGCATTGTTTTATAAATGGCGAGGTTGTCCACACAATTAGGTGGTGATGCTAGGCGGATGCCTATACGGACCATAGGGTCACATTACTAGATGCGATTGATTAGATAGACTTCCATGTTAAATTCTAGGCTACAATCTCAATTATACACGAGTATAGATAGCGAGTCGGTGCTTATCGATGCCCCATTAGACATTTCTTCCCTTGTGTATGTATGTATGTTCCTCATATCGTCTTGGAAGTGATGGTGGAGAGCGAGTTTGTCGATGTTTCGATATCAAATGATATCTATTTTCGATATATTTAATTGATCAATTTATTTAAAGTATTCAGTCGCGGCTTTGGATACTTGTGTTATTGCTTTTATTACGGGTCTTGAGTTGAGGTTGGTTCGGCTTGTAACTTAAGTAGGCTTCTTGTGTCGTACTAGTGGTTCGACCGGGACTTCTAGGTTAAGGTTTCATAATACAATAGTGTGCGATGGCTATTGTATAAAATGTGTTGTTGTGACTAGAGCGAGGGCTCTCGGGTTATCACATGTGTGATCTAATGTAGGGGTATGTCGAGTAAATTTCAAGCATAAGCTCTTGGCCTTAGAAGCTGTGGCGTGTGATTCATCTTCCATGGTAGGACAAGATATACCTATTTTCCGTACTTGCGATGATTATGTGTTGGTCGACCCACCCGTAAGGTTAGCACTTGATCCACGAAGCGATATTCGGGTTCTAGCCGAAGTAGGACGTGTAGAGTATGCGTACAAATGCTGCTCACACGGATCATTTCGAGGTAGTTGCATTGTTTTATAAATGGCGAGGTTGTCCACATAATTACGGGTGGCTGATGCTGAGCGGATGCCTATACGGTATACATAGGGTCACGTTACTAGATGCGGTGATTAGATAGACTTCCATGTTAAATTCTCAGTACAATCTCAATTCTACACGAGTATAGATAGCCATTAGGTGCTTATCGATGACCCCATTGGACATTTTTTCCCTTGTGTATTTCTGTATTTGGTTCATGGGTATTGGAGTGATGGTGGAGAGAGTTTGTCGATGTTTCGATGTGAAATGATATCCTATTTTGATATATTTAAGAATTTTAGTTGTATCTTCTTTTGTGGTATTTTCATTTAGATTCTAAAATCATTGTTGGTCAATTTATTTAAAGTATTCAAGTGCGGCTTTGAATGCTTGTGTTGTTAGTTTTATTACGGGTCTTGGGTTGAGTTGGATCGGTTTGTAACCCTAGTAGGCTTCTTGTATCGTGCTGGTGGTTTGACCGGGACTCTAGGTTAAGGTTTCATAATACAATAGTGTGTGATCTCTTGTATAAATGTGTTGATGTAACGTAAGCGAGGGCTCCCGGGTTATACATCGTGTGATCTTTGTACGAACTGTGATAAATTTCAAGCATAAGCACTTGGCCTTAGAAGCTAGTAGCGTGTGATTCATCTTCCATGTTAGGACAAGATATGCCTATTTAGGGTACTTGCGATGATTATGTGTTGGTCGACCACCCACTGAGTTGCGCAATCCCACGAAGCGATATTCTGGTTCTAGTAGGACGTGTAGAGTATGCGTACAAATGCTGCTCACACGGATCATTTAGAATGATTGCATGGTTTTATGAATAGCGAGGTTGTCCACACAATTACGGGTGGCGGTAAATGGGATTAAGATGACTATAAGGACCATAGGGTCACATTACTAGATGCGGTGATTCGATAGACTTCCATGTTAAATTCTCGGTACAATCTCAATTCTACCTGAGTATAGATAGCCGGTCGGTGATTAGCCAGTGACCCCATTAGACATTTTTTCCCTTGTGTATCTTTTTATTTGAGTCGCCGGTATTGGAGCTGATGGTGGAGAGAAAGTTTGTCGGCGTTTCGATATGGGATGATGTCAGTTTTGATATATTTAAGAAGCTGAGTTTGTATCTTCTTTTTGTGGTATTTTAATTTAGGATTCGAAGATCATTGTTGGTCAATTTATTTAAAGTATTCAACGTGCGGCTTTGAATGCATGTGTTATTGGTTTTATTACGGGTCTTGATTTGAGGTTGGTTAGTTTGGTTTCCCGAGTAGGCTTCTTGTGTGGTCCTTGAAGTGGTTCGGCCAGGGACTCCCTGAGTTAGGGTTTCATAATACAATAGTGTGTGATCTCTTTTGTATAAATGTGTTGTTGTGCCTAAAGCGAGGGGCTCTCGGGTTATACTTGGTATGATCTTTGTACGAGCAGGTTTTAAATTTCAAGCATAAGCACTTGGCCTTAGAGAGCGCTGGCGTGTGATTCATCTTCCATGTTAGGACGAGGTCTCTCTTTTTGGGGTACTTGCGATGATTATGTGTTGTTCGTACACACAATGGATATGAGAAATCACGAAGCGATATTCAAGTTCTAGTAGGACATGTAGAGTATGCGTACAAATTGTGGTCACACGGATCATTTCAGGTTGTTGCATGGTTTATGAATGGCGAGGTTGTCCACACAATTACGGGTGGTTGATGCTAGGCGGATGCCTATGCAGACCATAGGGTCACATTACTAGATGCGGTGATTAGATAGACTTCCATGTCAAATTCTCGGTACAATCTCAATTCTACACGAGTATAGATAGCCATTCGGTGCTTATCGATGACCCCATTAGACATTTTTTCCCTTGTGTATTTCTGTGTTTCGGTCGTAGGTATTGGGCTGATGGTGGAGAGAGAGTTGCGTTTCGATATCAGATGATATTTTTATTTTGATATATTTGAGTTTGAGTTGTATCTTCTTTTGTGGTATTTTCATTTAGATTCTAAGATCATTGTTGGTCAATTTATTTAAAGTATTCAGTGCTGCTTTGAATGCTTATGTTATTGGTTTATTACGGGTCTTCGGTTGAGGTTGGTTTAGCTTGGAACCCAAGTGAGCTTCTTGTGTCGTACTAGTGGTTCGACAGGGACTCCTAGGTTAAGGTTTCATAATACAATAGTGTGTGATCTCTTGTATAAATGTGTTCTTGTTCCCTACGGTGAGGGCTCTCGGGTTATACATCGTGTGATCTTTGTGCGGGCAGCAATAAATTTCAAGCATAAGCTCTTGGCCTTAGGACTGTGGCGTGTGATTCATCTTCCATGTTAGGACAAGATATTTCTATTTAGGGTACTTGCGATGATTATGTGTTGGTCGACCACCCCTGGATTAGCGCGATCACGTGAAGCGATATTCGGGTTCTAGTAGGACGTGTAGAGTATGCGTACAAATGTTTGCTCAAACGGATCATTTTAGTTGCATGGTTTTATGAATCGCAAGAGGTTGTGTCCACAATTGCAAGTGGCGCTGATGCTAGGCAGCTGCCTATACAGACCATAGGGTCACATTGGGAGATGCGGTGATTAGATAGACTTCCATGTCAAATTCTCAGTACAATCTCAATTTCTGACTTGTAGTCCGTGCTTACGATGCCCCATTAGACATTTTTTCCATTTGTGTATCTCTCGTATTTCAGTTATAGGTGTTGGGAGCTGATGGTGGAGAGAGAGTTTGTCGGTGTTTCGATATCAGATGATATCCGATTTTGATATATTTAAGAATCTGAGGTTGTATTTTCTTTTGTGGTATTTTCATTTAGGATTCTAAGATCATTGTTGGTCAATTTATTTAAACTATTCAAGTGCAGCTTTGAATGCATGTGTTATTGGTTTTATTACTGTCTTCGTCAAGAGGTTGGTTCGCTTGCAACCCGGGTAGGCTTCTTGTGTCGTACTAGTGGTTCGACCAGGACTCGGTTAAGGTTTCATAATACATACCAGTTGTGTGATATATTGTATAATTTGTTCGTGTCTAAAGTGAGGGTTCTCGAGGTTATACATCGTGTGATCTTGTACGGGTAAGCGATAAATTTCAAGCATAAGCTCTTGGCCTTAGAACTGTGGCGTGTGATTCATCTTCCAGGTTAGGACAAGATATGGCTATTTAGGGCACTTGCGATGATTATGTGTTGGTCGACCACCCCTGGATTGCGCAATCCACGAGGCGATATTCAGAGGTTCTAGTAGGACGTGTGTAGAGTATGCATATAAAATGCTGCTCACACGTATCATTTCAGGTAGTTGCATGTTTTTATTGAATGGCGAGGTTGTCCACACAATTACGGGTGGTTGATGCTGGCGGATGCCTAAACATACGGACCATATGGTCACATTACTAGATGCGGTGATTAGATAGACTTCCATGTTAAATTCTCGGTACAATCTCAATTCTACACGAGTATAGATAGCCGGTCGTGCTTATCGATGACCCCATTAGACATTTTTTTCCCTTGTGTATCTCTGTATTTCAGTCATAGGTATTGGAGGCGATGGTGGAGAGAGAGTTTGTCGGTGTTTCGATATCAGATGATATCAGATTTTGATATATTTAAGAACTGGAGTTGTATCTTCTTTTGTGGTATTTTAATTTAGGATTCGAAGATCATTGTTGGTCAATTTATTTAAAGTATTCAAGTGCAGCTTTGAATGCATGTGTTATTCGTTTTATTATAGGTCTTCAGTTGAGGTTGGTTCAGCTTGGAACCCAAGTAGGCTTCTTGTGTCGTACTAGTGGTTCGACCAGGACTCCTAGGTTAAGATTTCATAATACAATAGTGTGTGATCTACTGTATAAATGTGTTGCTATGCCTAAAGCGAGGGCTCTCAGATTATACATCGTGTGATCTTTGTACGAACAGCGCGATAAATTTCAAAGGGGGGGGGGGGCATAAGCTCTTGGCCTTAGAAGCTATGGCGTGTGATTCATCTTCCATATTAGGACAAGATATGCCTATTTAGGGTACTTGCGATGATTATGTGTTGGTCGACCACCTGGATTGCGCAATCCACGAAGCGATATTGAGGTTCTAGTAGGACATGTAGAATATGCGTACAAGTGCACTACACGGATCATTTCGGGTAGTTGCATGGTTTTATGAATGGCGAGGTTGTCCACACAATTACGGGTGGGCGTGCTAGGCAGATGCCTATACGGACCATAGGGTCACATTACTAGATGCGTTGATTAGATAGACTTCCATGTTAAATTCTCGATACAATCTCAATTCTACACGAGTATAGATAGCCGATCGATTGCTTATCGATGACCCCATTAGACATTTTTTCCCTTGTGTATCTCTCTATTTCGATCCTGGGAAATCTTGGAGGTGTGGTGGAGAGAGAGTTTGTCGGTGTTTCGATATTAGACGATATCAATTTTTTGATATATTTAAGAGCTTGGAGTTGTATCTTCTTTTGTGGTATTTTCATTTAGGATTCGAAGATCATTGTTGGTCAATTTATTTAAAGTATTCAAGTGCGGCTTTGAATGCATGTGTTATTGGTTTTATTACAGGACTTCAGTTGAAGTTGGTTCAGTTTGGAACCCAAGTAGGCTTCTTGTGTCGTACTAGTGGTTCGACCAGGACTCCTAGGTTAAGGTTTCATAATAAAATAGTGTGTGATCTACAGTATAAATGTGTTGTTGTGCCTAAAGCGAGTGCTCTCAGGTTATACATCGTGTGATCTTTGTACGACAGCGATAGAATTTCAAGCATAAGCTCTTGGCCTTAGAAGCGTGGCGTGTGATTCATCTTCCATATTAGGACAAGATATGCCTATTTAGGGTACTTGCGATGATTATGTGTTGGTCGACCACTTGGATGGCGCGATCCACCGAAGCGATATTCGGGTTCTAGTAGGACGTGTAGAATATGCGTACAAATGCTGCACACGGATCATTTCGGGTAGTTGCATGGTTTTATGAATGGCGAGGTTGTCCACACAATTACGGGTGGCTGATGCTAGGGTGATGCCTATACGGACCATAGGGTCACATTCTAGATGCGGTGATTAGATACCCTTCCATGTTAAATTCTCGGTACAATCGCAATTCTACACGAGTATAGATAGCCGGTCGGTGCTTATCGATGACCCCATTAGACATTTTTTTCCCTTGTGTATCTCTATATTTCGGTCATAGTTTTGGAGGTGATGGTTGAGAGAGAGTTTGTCGGTGTTTCGATATTAGATGATATCCGATTTTGATATATTTAAGAGCGGGTTGTATCTTCTTTTGTGGTATTTTCATTTAGGATTCGAAGATCATTGTTGGTCGATTTATTTAAAGTATTCAAGTGCGGCTTTGAATGCATGTGTTATTGGTTTTATTACGGGTCTTCGGTTGAGGTTGGTTCGGCTTGAAACCCAAGTAGGCTTCTTGTGTCGTATTTGCTCTAGTGGTTCGACCGGGGACTCTGGGAGTTAGGGTTTCATAATACAATAGTGTGTGATCTCTTGTATAAATGTCTTCTTGTGCCTAAAGCGAGGGCTCTCGGGTTATACATACGTGTGATCTTTGTACGAGCAAGCTGATAAATTTCAAGCATAAGCACTTGGCCTTAGAGGGGCATGGCGTGTGATTCATCTTCCATGTTAGGACAAGATATGCCTATTTAGGGTACTTGCGATGATTATGTGTTGGTCGACCACCCCTGGATTGCGCAATCCACAGGCGATATTCGGGTTACTAGTAGGACGTGTAGAATATGCGTACAAATGCCTTACACGGATCATTTCGGGTAGTTGCATGGTTTTATGAATGGCGAGGTTGTCCACACAATTACGGGTGGGCGATGCTAGGCGGATGCCTATACGGACCATAGGGTCACATTACTAGATGCGGTGATTAGATCCACTTCCATGTTAAATTCTCGGTACAATCGCAATTCGACACGAGTATAGATAGCCGGTCGGTGCTTATCGATGACCCCATTAGACATTTTTTTCCCTTGTGTATCTCTATATTTCGGTCATAGGTATTGGAGGTGATGGTGGAGAGAGAGTTTGTCGGTGTTTCGATATTAGACGATATCAATTTTGATATATTTAAGAAGCTGGAGTTGTATCTTCTTTTGTGGTATTTTCATTTAGGATTCGAAGATCATTGTTGGTCAATTTATTTAAAGTATTCAAGTGCGGCTTTGAATGCATGTGTTATTGGTTTTATTACGGGTCTTCAGTTGAGGTTGGTTCAGCTTGAAACCCAAGTAGGCTTCTTGTGTCGTACTAGTGGTTCGACCAGGACTCCTAGGTTAAGGTTTCATAATACAATAGTGTGTGATCTACTGTATAAATGTGTTGCTATGCCTAAAGCGAGGGCTCTCAGATTATACATCGTGTGATCTTTGTACAGGCAACTGATAAATTTCAAGCATCAGCTCTTGGCCTTAGAACTATGGCGTGTGATTCATCTTCCATGTTAGGACAAGATATGCCTATTTAGGGTACTTGCGATGATTATGTGTTGGTCGACCACCTGGATTGCGCAATCCACGAAGCGATATTCGAGGTTCTAGTAGGACGTGTAGAATATGCGTACAAATGCGCTTACACAGATCATTTCAGGTAGTTGCATGGTTTTATGAATGGCGAGGTTGTCCACACAATTACGGGTGGCTGATGCTAGGCAGATGTCTATACAGACCATAGGGTCACATTACTAGATGCAGTGATTAGATAGACTTCCATGATAAATTCTCAGTACAATCTCAATTCTACACGAGTATAGATAGCCAGTCAGTGCTTATTGATGACCCCATTAGAAATTTTTTCCCTTGTGTATCTCTGTATTTCGATCATAAGTCTTGGAGGCGATGGTGGAGAGAGAGTTTGTCGATGTTTCGATATCGGATGATATCAATTTTTGATATATTTAAGAACTGGAGTTGTATCTTCTTTTGTGGTATTTTCATTTAGGATTCGAAGATAATTGTTGGTCAATTTATTTAAAGTATTCAAGTGGAGCTTTGAATGCATGTGATATTCGTTTTATTACAGGTCTTCAGTTGAGGTTGGTTCAGCTTGAAACCCAAGTAGGCTTCTTGTGTCGTACTAGTGGTTCGACCAGGACTCCTAGGTTAAGGTTTCATAATACAATAGTGTGTGATCTCTTTGTATAAATGTGTTCTTTATGCCTAAAGCGAGGGCTCTCGGATTATACATCGTGTGATCTTTGTACGTGCAAGCGATAAATTTCAAGCATCGGCTCTTGGCCTTAGAACTATGGCGTGTGATTCATCTTCCATGTTAGGACAAGATATGCCTATTTAGGGTACTTGCGATGATTATGTGTTGGTCGACCACCCTCGGATTGCGCAATCCACGAAGCGATATTCGGGTTCTAGTAGGACGTGTAGAATATGCGTACAAATGCGCACACGGATCATTTCGGGTAGTTGCATGGTTTTATGAATGGCGAGGTTGTCCACACAATTACGGGTGGCTGATGCTAGGCGGATGTCTATACGGACCATAGGGTCACATTCTTAGATGCGGTGATTAGATAGACTTCCATGATAAATTCTCGGTACAATCTCAATTCTACACGAGTATAGATAGCCGGTCGGTGCTTATTGATGACCCCATTAGAAATTTTTTTCCCTTGTGTATCTGTATTTCGGTCATAGGTACTTGGAGGTGATGGTGGAGAGAGAGTTTGTCAGTGTTTCGATATCAGATGATATCAATTTTTGATATATTTAAGAACTGGAGTTGTATCTTCTTTTGTGGTATTTTCATTTAGGATTCGAAGATAATTGTTGGTCAATTTATTTAAAGTATTCAAGTGGAGCTTTGAATGCATGTGATATTCGTTTTATTACAGGTCTTCAGTTGAGGTTGGTTCAGCTTGGAACCCAAGTAGGCTTCTTGTGTCGTACTAGTGGTTCGACCAGGACTCCTAGGTTAAGGTTTCATAATACAATAGTGTGTGATCTACTTGTATAAATGTGTTCTTGTGCCTAAAGCGAGGGCTCTCGGGTTATACATCGTGTGATCTTTGTACATGCAAGCGATAAATTTCAAGCATAAGCACTTGCGAGCCAGAGCTGTGGCGTGTGATTCATCTTCCATGTTAGGATAAGATATGCCTATTTAGGGTACTTGCGATGATTATGTGTTGGTCGACCACCCCTGGATTGCGCAATCCCTGAAGCGATATTCAGGTTCTAGTAGGACGTGTAGAATATGCGTACAAATGCGCTTACGCGAGATCATTTCGGGTAGTTGCATGGTTTTATGAATGGCGAGGTTGTCCACACAATTACGGGTGGTGATGCTAGGCGGATGCCTATACGGACCATAGGGTCACATTACTAGATGCGGTGATTCGATAGACTTCCATGTTAAATTCTCGGTACAATCTCAATTCTACACGAGTATAGATAGCCGGTCGGTGCTTTATTGATGACCCCATTAGAAATTTTTTCCCTTGTGTATCTCCGTATTTCGATCCATAGGTACTGGAGCTGATGGTGGAGAGAGAGTTTGTCAGTGTTTCGATATCAGATGATATCAATTTTTGATATATTTAAGAACTGGAGTTGTATCTTCTTTTGTGGTATTTTCATTTAGGATTCGAAGATCATTGTTGGTCAATTTATTTGAAGTATTCAAGTGCAGCTTTGAATGCATGTGATATTCGTTTTATTACAGGTCTTCAGTTGAGGTTGGTTCATCTTGGAACCCAAGTAGGCTTCTTGTGTCGTACTAGTGGTTCGACCAGGACTCCTAGGTTAAGGTTTCATAATACAATAGTGTGTGATCTACTGTATAAATGTGTTGCTATGCCTAAAGCGAGGGCTCTCAGATTACACATCGTGTGATCTTTGTACGAACAAGCGATAAATTTCAAGCATAAGCTCTTGGCCTTAGAAGCTGTGGCGTGTGATTCATCTTCCATGTTAGGACAAGATATGCCTATTTAGGGTACTTGCGATGATTATGTGTTGGTCGACCACCCCCTGGATGGCGCAATCCCCGAAGCGATATTCGGGTTCTAGTAGGACGTGTAGAATATGCGTACAAATGCGCACACGAGGATCATTTCGGGTAGTTGTATGGTTTTATGAATGGCGAGGTTGTCCACACAATTACGGGTGGCCGATGCTTTAGGCGGATGCCTATACGGACCATAGGGTCACATTACTAGATGCGGTGATTAGATAGACTTGCATGTTAAATTCTCGGTACAATCTCCATTCTACACGAGTATAGATAGCCGATCGGTGCTTATCGATGACCCCATTAGACATTTTTTCCCTTGTGTATCTCTGTATTTCAGTCATAGGTACTTTGGAGCTGGTGGAGAGAAAGTTTGTCAGTGTTTCGATATCAGACGATATCAATTTCTGATATATTTAAGAACTGGAGTTGTATCTTCTTTTGTGGTATTTTCATTTAGGATTCGAAGATCATTGTTGGTCAATTTATTTAAAGTATTCAAGTGCAGCTTTGAATGCATGTGTTATTGGTTTTATTACAGGTCTTCAGTTGAGGTTGGTTCATCTTGGAACCCAAGTAGTAGGCTTCTTGTGTCGTACTAGTGGTTCGACCAGGACTCCTAGGTTAAGGTTTCATAATACAATAGTGTGTGATCTACTGTATAAATGTGTTGCTATGCCTAAAGCGAGGGCTCTGAGATTATACATCGTGTGATCTTTGTACAGGCAACTGATAAATTTCAAGCATAAGCTCTTGGCCGTAGAACTGTGGCGTGTGATTCATCTTCCATGTTAGGACAAGATATGCCTATTTAGGGTACTTGCGATGATTATGTGTTGGTCGACCACCCCTGGATGGCGCAATCCCTGAAGCGATATTCAGGTTCTAGTAGGACGTGTAGAATATGCGTACAAATGCTGCTTACACAGATCATTTCAGGTAGTTGCATGGTTTTATGAATGGCGAGGTTGTCCACACAATTACGGGTGGCCGATGCTGGGCGATGCCTATACGGACCATAGGGTCACATTACTAGATGCGGTGATTAGATAGACTTCCATGTTAAATTCTCGGTACAATCTCAATTCTACACCGGTATAGATAGCCGATTCGAGTGCTTATCGATGACCCCATTAGACATTTTTTCCCTTGTGTATCTCTGTATTTCAGTCATAGGTACTGGAGCTGATGGTGGGGAGAGAGTTTGTCAGTGTTTCGATATCAGACGATATCAATTATTGATATATTTAAGAACTGGAGTTGTATCTTCTTTTGTGGTATTTTCATTTAGGATTCGAAGATCATTGTTGGTCAATTTATTTAAAGTATTCAAGTGCGGCTTTGAATGCATGTGTTATTGGTTTTATTACGGGTCTTCGGTTGAGGTTGGTTCAGCTTGGAACCCAAGTAGGCTTCTTGTGTCGTACTAGTGGTTCGACCAGGACTCCTAGGTTAAGGTTTCATAATACAATAGTGTGTGATCTACTGTATAAATGTGTTGCTATGCCTAAAGCGAGGGCTCTCAGATTATACATCGTGTGCTCTTTGTACAGGCAACTGATAAATTTCAAGCATAAGCTCTTGGCCGTAGAACTGTGGCGTGTGATTCATCTTCCATGTTAGGACAAGATATGCCTATTTAGGGTACTTGCGATGATTATGTGTTGGTCGACCACCCCTGGATGGCGCAATCCCTGAAGCGATATTCAGGTTCTAGTAGGACGTGTAGAATATGCGTACAAATGCTGCTTACACAGATCATTTCAGGTAGTTGCATGGTTTTATGAATGGCGAGGTTGTCCACACAATTACGGGTGGCTGATGCTAGGGGGATGCCTATACAGACCATAGGGTCACATTACTAGATGCAGTGATTAGATAGACTTCCATGTTAAATTCTCGGTACAATCTCAATTCTACACCGGTATAGATAGCCGATCGATGCTTATCGATGACCCCATTAGACATTTTTTCCCTTGTGTATCTCTGTATTTCAGTCATAGGTCTTTTGGAGCTGATGGTGGGGAGAGAGTTTGTCAGTGTTTCGATATCAGACGATATCAATTATTGATATATTTAAGAACTGGAGTTGTATCTTCTTTTGTGGTATTTTCATTTAGGATTCGAAGATCATTGTTGGTCAATTTTTTTAAAGTATTCAAGTGCAGCTTTGAATGCATGTGTTATTCGTTTTATTACAGGTCTTCAGTTGAGGTTGGTTCAGCTTGGAACCCAAGTAGGCTTCTTGTGTCGTACTAGTGGTTCGACCAGGACTCCTAGGTTAAGGTTTCATAATACAATAGTGTGTGATCTACTGTATAAATGTTTTGCAGTGCCTAAAGCGAGGGCTCTCAGATTATACATCGTGTGATCTTTGTACAGGCAACTGATAAATTTCAAGCATAAGCTCTTGGCCGTAGAACTGTGGCGTGTGATTCATCTTCCATGTTAGGATAAGATATGACTATTTAGGGTACTTGCGATGATTATGTGTTGGTCGACCACCCCTGGATGGCGCAATCCCTGAAGCGATATTCAGGTTCTAGTAGGACGTGTAGAATATGCGTACAAATGCGCTACACAGATCATTTCAGGTAGTTGCATGGTTTTATGAATGGTGAGGTTGTCCACACAATTACGGGTGGCTGATGCTAGGGAGATGCCTATACAGACCATAGGGTCACATTACTAGATGCAGTGATTAGATAGACGTCCATGTTAAATTCTCAGTACAATCTCAATTCTACACGAGTATAGATAGCCAGTCAGTGCTTATCGATGACCCCATTAGACATTTTTTCCCTTGTGTATCTCTGTATTTCAGTCATAGGTACTGGAGCTGATGGTGGAGAGAGAGTTTGTCGGTGTTTCGATATCAAATGATATCTGTTTTCGATATATTTAATGATCAATTTATTTAAAGTATTCCAGTGCAGCTTTGAATGCTTGTGTTATTGCTTTTATTACAGGTCATGAGTTGAGGTTGGTTCAGCTTGTAACTCAAGTAGGCTTCTTGTGTCGTACTAGTGGTTCGACCAGGACTCCTACGTTAAGGTTTCATAATACAATAGTGTGTGATCTACTGTATAAATGTTTTGCTGTGCCTAAAGCGAGGGCTTTCAGATTATACACCGTGTGATCTTTGTTCAGACAACTGATAAATTTCAAGCATAAGCTCTTGGCCGTAGAACTGTGGCGTGTGATTCATCTTCCATGTTAGGACAAGATATGCCTATTTAGGGTACTTGCGATGATTATGTGTTGGTCGACCACCCCTGGATGGCGCAATCCCTGAAGCGATATTCAGGTTCTAATAGGACGTTAGAGTATGCGTACAAATGCTTCATACACGGATCATTTCAGGTAGTGTCATGGTTTTATGAACGACGAGGTTGTCCACACATTTACGGGTGGCTGATGCTAGGGAGATGCCTATACAGACCATAGGGTCACATTACTAGATGCAGTGATTAGATAGACTTCCATGTTAAATTCTCAGTACAATCTCAATTCTACACGAGTATAGATAGCCAGTTAGTGCTTATCGATGACCCCATTATACATTTTTTCTCGTGTATATCTCTATATTTCAGTCATAGGTACTGGAGCTGATGGTGGAGAGAGAGTTTGTCGGCGTTTCGATATCATATGATATCCATTTTTGATATATCTAAGAACTGGAGTTCTATCTTCTTTTGTGGTATTTTCATTTAGGATTGTAAGATCATTGTTGGTCTATTTATTTAAAGTATTCCAGTGCAGCATGTAATGATTGTGTTATTTTGTTTTATTACAGGTCTGGAGTCGAGGTTGGTTCAGCTTGGAACCCAAGTGGGCTTCTTGTGTTGAACCAGTGGTTCGACCAGGACTCCTAGGTTAAGGTTTCATAAAATAATAGTGTGTGATCTACTGTATAAATGTGTTGATGTGAGTAGAGCGAGGGCTTTTAGGTTGTACATCGTGTGATCTCTGTACACGCAACTGATAAATTTCAAGGATAAGCTCTTGGCCTTAAAACTGTGGCGTGTGATTCATCTTCAATGTTAGGACAAGATATGCCTATTTAGGGTACTTGCGATGATTATGTGTTGGTCGACCACCCCTGGATTGCGCAATTCCTCAAGTGATATTCAGGTTCTAATAGGACGTGTAGAGTATGCGTACAAATGCTTCACACACGGATCATTTCAGGTAGTTGCTTGGTTTTATGAACGGCGAGGTTGTCCACACAATTACGGGTGGCTGATGCTAGGGAGATGTCTATACAGACCATAGGGCCACATTACTATATGCAATGATTAGATAGACTTCCATGTTAAATTCTCAGTACAATCTCAATTCTACACGAGTATAGATAGCCAGTTAGTGCTTATCGATGACCCCATTACACATTTTTTCTCTTGTGTATCTCTATATTTCAGTCATAGGTACTGGAGCTGATAGTGGAGAGAGAGTTTGTCGGCGTTTCGATATCAGATGATATCCATTTTCGATATATTTATGAACTGGAGTTCTATCTTCTTTTGTGGTATTTTCATTTAGGATTCTAAGATCATTGTTGGTCTATTTATTTAAAGTATTCCAGTGCACCTTTGAATGATTGTGTTATTTGTTTTATTACAGGTCTTGAGTCGAGGTTGGTTCAGCTTGGAACCCAAGTGGGCTTCTTGTGTTGAACAAGTGGTTCGACCAGGACTCCTAGGTTAAGGTTTCATAATACAATAGTGTTTGATCTAATGTATAAATGTGTTGATGTGAATAGAGCGAGGGCTTTTAGGTTATACATCGTGTGATCTCTATACAGGCAACTAAATTTCAAGCATAAGCTCTTAGCCTTAGAACTGTGGCGTGTGATTCATCTTCCATGTTAGGACAAGATATGCCTATTGAGGGTACTTGTGATGATTATGTGTTGGTCGACCACCTCTGGATTGCACAATCCCTGAAGTGATATTCATGTTCTAGTAGGACATGTAGAGTATGCCTACAAATGCTGCTCACACGGGTCATTTCAGGTAGTTTCATGGTTTTATGAACGACGAGGTTGTCCACACAATTACGGGTGACTGATACTAGGCAGATGCCTATACAGACCATAGTGTTACATTACTAGATGCAGTGATTAGAAAGCCTTCCATGTTAAATTCTCAGTACAATCTCAATTCTACACGAGTATAGATAGCCAGTCAGTGCTTATCAATGACCCCATTAGACATTTTTTCCCTTGTGTATCTCTGTATTTCAGTCATAGGTACTGGAGCTGATGGTGGAGAGAGAGTTTGTCGGTGTTTTGATATCAAATGATATTACGTTTTCGATATATTTAAGAACTGCAATTGTATCTTCTTTTATGGTATTTTCATTTAGGATTCTAAGATCATTGTTGGTCAATTTATTTAAAGTATTCCAGTGCAGCTTTTAATGCTTGTGTTATTGCTTTTATTACAGGCCTTGAGTTGAGGTTGGTTCAGCTTGTAACCCAAGTAGGCCTCCTGTGTCGAACCAGTGATTCGACCAGGATTCCTAGGTTAAGGTTTCATAATACAATAGTGTGTGATCTACTGTATAAATGTGTTGTTGTGCCTAGAGCGAGGTCTATCAGGTTATACATCGTGTGATCTCTGTACAGGGTACTGATAAATTTCAAGCATAAGCCCTTGGCCTTAAAACTGTGGCGTGTGATTCATCTTCAATGTTAGGACAAGATATGTCTATTTAGGGTACTTGTGATGATTATGTTTTGGTCTACCACCTTTGGATTGCACAATCCCTGAAGTGATATTCATGTTCTAGTAGGACATGTAGAGTATGCCTACAAATGCTGCTCACACGGATCATTTCAGGTAGTTTCATGGTTTTATGAACGGCGAGGTTGTCCACACAATTACGGGTCGCTGATGCTAGGGAGATGCCTATACAGACCATAGGGTCACATTACTATATGCAGTGATTAGAAAGACTTCCATGTTAAATTCTCAGTACAATCACAATTCTACACGAGTATAGATAGCCAGTCAGTGCTTATCGATGACCCCATTAGACATTTTTTCCCTTCTGTATCTCTGTATTTCAGTCATAGGTACTGGAGCTGATGGTGGAGAGAGAGTTTGTCGGCGTTTCAATATCGGATGATATCCATTTTCGAAATATTTAAGAAGCGGAGTTCTATCTTCTTTTGTGGTATTTTCATTTAGGATTCTAAGATCATTGTTGGTCAATTTATTTAAAGTATTCCAGTGCAGCTTTGAATGATTGTGTTATTTGTTTTATTACAGGTCTTGAGTCAAGGTTGGTTCAGCTTGGAACCCAAGTGGGCTTTTTGTGTTGAACCACTGGTTCGACCAGGACTCCTAGGTTAAGGTTTCATAATACAATAGTGTGTGATCTACTGTATAAATGTGTTGATGTGAGTAGAGCGAGGGCTTTTAGGTTATATATCGTGTGATCTTCGTACGAGCAACCGATAAATTTCAAGCATAAGCTCTTGGCCTTAGAAGCCGTGGCGTGTGATTCATATTCCATGTTAAGACAAGATATGCCTATTGAGGGTACTTGTGATGATTATGTTTTGGTTGACCACCTTTGGATTGCACAATCCCTGAAGTGATATTCATGTTCTAGTAGGACATGTAGAGTATGCCTACAAATGCTGCTCACACGGATCATTTCAGGTAGTTTCATGGTTTTATGAACAGCGAGGTTGTCCACACAATTACGGGTGGCTGATGCTAGGGAGATGCCTATACAGACGATAGGGTCACATTACTATATGCGGTGATTAGAAAGACTTCCATGTTAAATTCTCGGTACAATCACAATTCTACACGAGTATAGATAGCCAGTCAGTGCTTATCGATGACCCCATTAGACATTTTTTCCCTTGTGTATCTCTGTATTTCAGTCATAGGTACTGGAGCTGATGGTGGAGAGAAAGTTTGTCGTCGTTTTGATATCAAATGATAACCATTTTCAATATATTTAAGAACTGGAGTTCTATCTTCTTTTGTGGTATTTTCATTTAGGATTCTAAGATCATTGTTGGTCAATTTATTTAAAGTATTCCGGTGCGGTTTTGAATGATTGTGTTATTTGTTTTATTACGAGGTCTTGAGTCGAAGTTTGTTCGGCTTGGAACCCAAGTGGGCTTCTTGTGTTGAACCGGTGGTTCGACCGGGACTCCTAGGTTAAGGTTTAATAATACAATAGTGTGTGATCTATTGTATAAATGTGTTGATGTGAGTAGAGCGAGGGCTTTTAGGTTATACATCGTGTGATCTCTGTACGAATGTGCGACAAATTTCAAGCATAAGCTCTTGGCCTTAGAAGCGTGGCGTGTGATTCATCTTCCATGTTAGGAAAAGATATGCCTATTGAGGGTACTTGTGATGATTATGTGTTGGTCGACCACCCCTGCATTGCGCAATCCCTGAAGTGATATTCATGTTCTAGTAGGACATGTAGAGTATGCCTACAAATGCTGCTCACACGGGTCATTTCAGGTAGTTTCATGGTTTTATGAACGGCGAGGTTGTCCACACAATTACGGGTGACTGATGCTAGGCAGATGCCTATACAGACCATAGTGTTACATTACTATATGCAGTGATTAGTAAGCCTTCCATGTTAAATTCTCAGTACAATCTCAATTCTACACGAGTATAGATAGCCAGTCAGTGCTTATCAATGACCCCATTACACATTTTTTCCCTTGTGTATCTCTGTATTTCAGTCATAGGTACTGGAGCCGATGGTGGAGAGAGAGTTTGTCGGTGTTTCGATATCAAATGATATTACGTTTTCGATATATTTAAGAACTCGCAATTGTATCTTCTTTTATGGTATTTTCATTTAGGATTCTAAGATCATTGTTGGTCAATTTATTTAAAGTATTCCAGTGCAGCTTTTAATGCTTGTGTTATTGCTTTTATTACAGGCCTTGAGTTGAGGGTTGTTCAGCTTGTAACCCAAGTAGGCCTCCTGTGTCGAACCAGTGATTGGACCAGGATTCCTAGGTTAAGGTTTCATAATACAATAGTGTGTGATCTACTGTATAAATGTGTTGTTGTGCCTAGAGCGAGGTCTATCAGGTTATACATCGTCCGATCTGCGTACGTGGTATGCGATAAATTTCAAGCATAAGCCCTTGGCCTTAAAAGCGTGGCGTGTGATTCATCTTCAATGTTAGGACAAGATATGTCTATTTAGGGTACTTGCGATGATTATGTGTTGGTCGACCACCTCTGGATTGCGCAATTCCTCAAGTGATATTCAGGTTCTAATAGGACGTTAGAGTATGCGTACAAATGCTTCATACACGGATCATTTCAGGTAGTGTCATGGTTTTATGAACGACGAGGTTGTCCACACATTTACGGGTGGCTGATGCTAGGGAGATGCCTATACAGACCATAGGGTCACATTACTAGATGTAGTGATTAGATAGACTTTCATGTTAAATTCTCAGTACAATCTCAATTCTACACGAGTATAGATAGCAAGTTAGTGCTTATCGATGACCCCATTATACATTTTTTCTCTTGTGTATTTCTGTATTTCAGTCATAGGTACTGGAGCTGTTGGTGGAGAGAGAGTTTGTCGGCGTTTCGATATCGGATGATATCCATTTTCGAAATATTTAAGAACTGGAGTTCTATCTTCTTTTGTGGTATTTTCATTTAGGATTCTAAGATCGTTGTTGGTCAATTTATTTAAAGTATTCCAGTGCAGCTTTGAATGATTGTGTTATTTGTTTTATTACAGGTCTTGAGTCGAGGTTGGTTCAGCTTGGAACCCAAGTGGGCTTCTTGTGTTGAACCAGTGGTTCGACCAGGACTCCTAGGTTAAGGTTTAATAATACAATAGTGTGTGATCTACTGTATAAATGTGTTGATGTGAGTAGAGCGAGGGCTTTTAGGTTATATATCGTGTGATCTCTGTACGACAGTAACTGATAAATTTCAAGCATAAGCTCTTGGCCTTAGAACTGTGGCGTGTGATTCATATTCCATGTTAAGACAAGATATGCCTATTGAGGGTACTTGTGATGATTATGTTTTGGTTGACCACCTTTGGATTGCACAATCCCTGAAGTGATATTCATGTTCTAGTAGGACATGTAGAGTATGCCTACAAATGCTGCTCACACGGATCATTTCAGGTAGTTTCATGGTTTTATGAACAGCGAGGTTGTCCACACAATTACGGGTGGCTGATGCTAGGGAGATGCCTATACAGACGATAGGGTCACATTACTATATGCAGTGATTAGAAAGACTTCCATGTTAAATTCTCAGTACAATCACAATTCTACACGAGTATAGATAGCCAGTCAGTGCTTATCAATGACCCCATTACACATTTTTTCCCTTGTGTATCTCTGTATTTCAGTCATAGGTACTGGAGCTGATGGTGGAGAGAGAGTTTGTCGGTGTTTCGATATCAAATGATATTACGTTTTCGATATATTTAAGAACTGCAATTGTATCTTCTTTTATGGTATTTTCATTTAGGATTCTAAGATCATTGTTGGTCAATTTATTTAAAGTATTCCGGTGCGGCTTTTAATGCTTGTGTTATTGCTTTTATTACGGGCCTTGAGTTGAGGTTGGTTCGGCTTGGAACCCAAGTAGGCTTCTTGTGTCGAACCGGTGATTCGACCGGGATTCCTAGGTTAAGGTTTCATAATACAATAGTGTGTGATCTACGTATAAATGTGTTGTTGTGCCTAGAGCGAGGTCTTTCAGGTTATACATCGTGTGATCTTTGTACAGTAACGTCGATAAATTTCAAGCATAAGCTCTTGGCCTTAAAACGTGGCGTGTGATTCATCTTCAATGTTAGGACAAGATATGTCTATTTAGGGTACTTGCGATGATTATGTGTTGGTCGACCACCCTTGGATTGCGCAATTCCTCGAAGTGATATTCGAGGTTCTAATAGGACGTGTAGAGTATGCGTACAAATGCTTCATACACGGATCATTTCGGGTAGTGTCATGGTTTTATGAACGACGAGGTTGTCCACACATTTACGGGTGGTGATGCTAGGGGAGATGCCTATACGGACCATAGGGTCACATTACTAGATGTAGTGATTAGATAGACTTTCATGTTAAATTCTCAGTACAATCTCAATTCTACACGAGTATAGATAGCAAGTTAGTGCTTATCGATGACCCCATTATACATTTTCTCTTGTGTATTTCTGTATTTCAGTCATAGGTACTGGAGCTGTTGGTGGAGAGAGAGTTTGTCGGCGTTTCGATATCGGATGATATCCATTTTCGAAATATTTAAGAAGCGGAGTTCTATCTTCTTTTGTGGTATTTTCATTTAGGATTCTAAGATCGTTGTTGGTCAATTTATTTAAAGTATTCCGGTGCGGCTTTGAATGATTGTGTTATTTGTTTTATTACGAGGTCTTGAGTCGAGGTTGGTTCGACTTGGAACCCAAGTGGGCTTCTTGTGTTGAACCGGTGGTTCGACCAGGACTTCTAGGTTAAGGTTTAATAATACAATAGTGTGTGATCTACTTGTATAAATGTGTTGATGTGAGTGGAGCGAGGGCTTTTAGGTTATATATCGTGTGATCTCTGTACGTGCAAGCGATAAATTTCAAGCATAAGCTCTTGGCCTTAGAAGCGTGGCGTGTGATTCATATTCCATGTTAAGACAAGATATGCCTATTGAGGGTACTTGTGATGATTATGTTTTGGTTGACCACCTTTGGATTGCACAATCCCGAAGTGATATTCATGTTCTAGTAGGACATGTAGAGTATGCCTACAAATGCTGCTCACACGGATCATTTCGGGTAGTTTCATGGTTTTATGAACGGCGAGGTTGTCCACACAATTACGGGTGGTGATGCTAGGGAGATGCCTATACGGACGATAGGGTCACATTACTATATGCGGTGATTAGAAAGACTTCCATGTTAAATTCTCGGTACAATCACAATTCTACACGAGTATAGATAGCCGGTCGTGCTTATCGATGACCCCATTAGACATTTTTTCCCTTGTGTATCTCTGTATTTCAGTCATAGGTACTGGAGCTGATGGTGGAGAGAAAGTTTGTCGTCGTTTTGATATCAAATGATAACCATTTTCAATATATTTAAGAACTGGAGTTCTATCTTCTTTTGTGGTATTTTCATTTAGGATTCTAAGATCATTGTTGGTCAATTTATTTAAAGTATTCCAGTGCAGTTTTGAATGATTGTGTTATTTGTTTTATTACAGGTCTTGAGTCGAAGTTTGTTCAGCTTGGAACCCAAGTGGGCTTCTTGTGTTGAACCAGTGGTTCGACCAGGACTCCTAGGTTAAGGTTTCATAATACAATAGTGTTTGATCTAATGTATAAATGTGTTGATGTGAATAGAGCGAGGGCTTTTAGGTTATACATCGTGTGATCTCTATACAGGCAACTAAATTTCAAGCATAAGCTCTTAGCCTTAGAACTGTGGTGTGTGATTCATCTTCCATGTTAGGACAAGATATGCCTATTGAGGGTACTTGTGATGATTATGTGTTGGTCGACCACCTCTGGATTGCACAATCCCTGAAGTGATATTCATGTTCTAGTAGGACATGTAGAGTATGCCTACAAATGCTGCTCACACGGGTCATTTCAGGTAGTTTCATGGTTTTATGAACGGCGAGGTTGTCCACACAATTACGGGTGACTGATGCTAGGCAGATGCCTATACAGACCATAGTGTTACATTACTATATGCAGTGATTAGAAAGCCTTCCATGTTAAATTCTCAGTACAATCTCAATTCTACACGAGTATAGATAGCCAGTCAGTGCTTATCAATGACCCCATTACACATTTTTTCCCTTGTGTATCTCTGTATTTCGATCATAGGTACTGGAGCTGATGGTGGAGAGAGAGTTTGTCGGTGTTTCGATACCAAATGATATTACGTTTTCGATATATTTAAGAACTGCAATTGTATCTTCTTTTATGGTATTTTCATTTAGGATTCTAAGATCATTGTTGGTCAATTTATTTAAAGTATTCCAGTGCAGCTTTTAATGCTTGTGTTATTGCTTTTATTACAGGCCTTGAGTTGAGGTTGGTTCAGCTTGTAACCCAAGTAGGCCTCCTGTGTCGAACCAGTGATTCGACCAGGATTCCTAGGTTAAGGTTTCATAATACAATAGTGTGTGATCTACTGTATAAATGTGTTGTTGTGCCTAGAGCGAGGTCTATCAGGTTATACATCGTGTGATCTGCATGTAGGTACCGATAAATTTCAAGCATAAGCCCTTGGCCTTAAAAGCGTGGCGTGTGATTCATCTTCAATGTTAGGACAAGATATGTCTATTTAGGGTACTTGCGATGATTATGTGTTGGTCGACCACCCTGGATTGCGCAATTCCTCAAGTGATATTCAGGTTCTAATAGGACGTTAGAGTATGCGTACAAATGCTTCATACACGGATCATTTCAGGTAGTGTCATGGTTTTATGAACGACGAGGTTGTCCACACATTTACGGGTGGCTGATGCTAGGGAGATGCCTATACAGACCATAGGGTCACATTACTAGATGCAGTGATTAGATAGACTTTCATGTTAAATTCTCGGTACAATCGAATTCTACACGAGTATAGATAGCAAGTTAGTGCTTATCGATGACCCCATTATACATTTTTTCTCTTGTGTATTTTCGTATTTCAGTCATAGATCTTGGAGCTGTTGGTGGAGAGAGAGTTTGTCGGCGTTTCGATATCGGATGATATCCATTTTCGAAATATTTAAGAAGCCGGAGTTCTATCTTCTTTTGTGGTATTTTCATTTAGGATTCTAAGATCGTTGTTGGTCAATTTATTTAAAGTATTCCGGTGCGGCTTTGAATGATTGTGTTATTTTTTTTATTACGAGTCTTGAGTCGAGGTTGGTTCGGCTTGGAACCCAAGTGGGCTTCTTGTGTTGAACCGGTGGTTCGACCGGGACTCTAGGTTAAGGTTTGATAATACAATAGTGTGTGATCTCTTGTATAAATGTGTTGATGTGAGTAGAGCGAGGGCTTTTAGGTTATATATCGTGTGATCTCCGTACAGAACCTTGATAAATTTCAAGCATAAGCTCTTGGCCTTAGAAGCCGTGGCGTGTGATTCATATTCCATGTTAAGACAAGATATGCCTATTGAGGGTACTTGTGATGATTATGTTTTGGTCGACCACCTTTGGATTGCACAATCCCCGAAGTGATATTCATGTTCTAGTAGGACATGTAGAGTATGCCTACAAATGCGCTCACACGGATCATTTCAGGTAGTTTCATGGTTTTATGAACGGCGAGGTTGTCCACACAATTACGGGTGGGTGATGCTAGGGAGATGCCTATACGGACCATAGGGTCACATTACTATATGCAAGTGATTAGAAAGACTTCCATGTTAAATTCTCGGTACAATCACAATTCTACACGAGTATAGATAGCCGGTCGGTGCTTATCGATGACCCCATTAGACATTTTTTCCCTTTGTATCTACGTATTTCGATCATAGATCTTGGAGCGATGGTGGAGAGAGAGTTTGTCGGCGTTTCAATATCGGATGATATCCATTTTCGAAATATTTAAGAACGGGAGTTCTATCTTCTTTTGTGGTATTTTCATTTAGGATTCTAAGATCATTGTTGGTCAATTTATTTAAAGTATTCCGGTGCGGCTTTGAATGATTGTGTTATTTGTTTTATTACGGAGTCTTGAGTCGAGGTTGGTTCGGCTTGGAACCCAAGTGGGCTTTTTGTGTTGAACCCTTTGGTTCGACCGGGACTCCTAGGTTAAGGTTTCATAATACAATAGTGTGTGATCTCTTGTATAAATGTGTTGATGTGAGTAGAGCGAGGGCTTTTAGGTTATACATCATGTGATCTTTGTACGAACTGGCGATAAATTTCAAGCATAAGCTCTTGGCCTTAAAACTGTGGCGTGTGATTCATCTTCAATGTTAGGACAAGATATGCTTATTTAGGGTACTTGCGATGATTATGTGTTGGTCGACCACCCCTGCATTGCGCAATCCCTGAAGCGATATTCTGGTTCTAGTAGGACGTGTAGAGTATGCGTACAAATCCTGCTCACACCGATCATTTCGGGTAGTTGCATGGTTTTATGAATGGCGAGGTTGTCCACACAATTACGGGTGGGCGATGCTAGGCGGATGCCTATACGGACCATAGAGTCACATTACTAGATGCGGTGATTAGATAGACTTCCATGTTAAATTCTTAGTACAATCTCAATTCTACACGAGTATAGATAGCCGATCGGTGCTTATCGATGACCCCATTAGACATTTTTTCCCTTGTGTATCTCTGTATTTCGGTCATAGCTGGAGCTGATGGTGGAGAGAAAGTTTGTCGTCGTTTTGATATCAAATGATAACCATTTTCAATATATTTAAGAACTGGAGTTCTATCTTCTTTTGTGGTATTTTCATTTAGGATTCTAAGATCATTGTTGGTCAATTTATTTAAAGTATTCCAGTGCGGTTTTGAATGATTGTGTTATTTGTTTTATTACGAGTCTTGAGTCGAAGTTTGTTCAGCTTGGAACCCAAGTGGGCTTCTTGTGTTGAACCAGTGGTTCGACCAGGACTCCTAGGTTAAGGTTTAATAATACAATAGTGTGTGATCTACTATATAAATGTGTTGATGTGAGTAGAGCGAGGGCTTTTAGGTTATACATCGTGTGATCTGCATGCAAAGCGACAAATTTCAAGCATAAGCTCTTGGCCTTAGAACTGTGGCGTGTGATTCATCTTCCATGTTAGGAAAAGATATGCCTATTGAGGGTACTTGTGATGATTATGTGTTGGTCGACCACCTTTGGATTGCAGAATCCCTGAAGTGATATTGATGTTCTAGTAGGACATGTAGAGTATGCCTACAAATGCTGCTCACACGGATCATTTCAGGTAGTTTCATGGATTTATGAACGGCAAGGTTGTCCGCACAATTACGGGTGGCTGATGCTAGAGAGATGCCTATACAGACTATAGGGTCACATTACTAGATGCAGTGATTAGATAGACTTCCATGTTAAATTCTTAGTACAATCTCAATTCTACACGAGTATAGATAGCAAGTTAGTGCTTATCGATGACCCCATTATACATTTTTTCTCTTGTGTATTTCTGTATTTCAGTCATAGGTACTGGAGCTGATGGTGGAGAGAGAGTTTGTCGGCGTTTCGATATCGGATGATATCCATTTTCGAAATATTTAAGAAGCCGGAGTTCAATCTTCTTTTGTGGTATTTTCATTTTGGATTCTAAGATCATTGTTGGTCAATTTATTTAAAGTATTCCAGTGCAGCTTTGAATGATTGTGTTATTTGTTTTATTACAGGTCTTGAGTCGAGGTTGGTTCAGCTTGGAACCCAAGTGGGCTTCTTGTGTTGAACCAGTGGTTCGACCAGGATTCCTAGGTTAAGGTTTCATAATACAATAGTGTGTGATCTACTCTATAAATGTGTTGATGTGAGTAGAGCGAGGGCTTTAGGTTATACATCATGTGATCTTTGTACGAGGCAAGCGATAAATTTCAAGCATAAGCTCTTGGCCTTAAAACGCGTGGCGTGTGATTCATCTTCAATGTTAGGACAAGATATGCCTATTTAGGGTACTTGCGATGATTATGTGTTGGTCGACCACCCATGCATTGCGCAATCACGAAGCGATATTCGTTTTCTAGTAGGACGTGTAGAGTATGCGTACAAATCCTGCTCACACCGATCATTTCGAGTAGGTGCATGGTTTTATGAATGGCGAGGTTGTCCACACAATTACGGGTGGTCGATGCTGGGCGGATGCCTATGCGGACCATAGAGTCACATTACTAGATGCAGTGATTAGATAGACTTCCATGTTAAATTCTTAGTACAATCTCAATTCTACACGAGTATAGATAGCCGGTCGCTGCTTATCGATTATCCCATTGAGACATTTTTTTTCCCTTGTGTATCTCCGCATGTTCGAACATAAAGGTCTTGGAGCTGATGGTGGAGAGAAAGTTTGTCATCGTTTT
>JAUJYP020000639.1:0-29477 GCA_030674075.2 Linum usitatissimum
TTTCCATTCAACTAATGGAAGAAAACAGAATAAAAACTAAAGAAAAAAATAAGGGGTGCGAAGCGGGAGGATGGATGAAAAGAGTCGGGCGTTGTAGTACTAATCTCAGCGATGTACATTTTACTTCAGTGTGGCGACGGGATTGGATGAATTAGTGCTGGTATGATCACACCCCTCTGCTTTTCGCTCTCATACCTACATGAACTAGTCTTTGACTACTTCCTCCCTTCATTTTCAATCATTTTTCTTATTTTTACTACGTCTTTATCTCGTCTCCGGCGGGTCCGGGAAATAACCCGCACTCTCGGTTCCCCGATGTCATTACGTAAATCTACTAGAGGATGTTGTCTAGTTAAACCTTTCCATTACACCTAGAGGAATAAAATGGCAATAAAAATAGAAGAAATACGGGGAGCGACGAGAGGATGGATGAAAAGGTCGCCGTCATAGTACTACTCTCGGCGATGTGTATTTTAGTTCGGTGTGGAGACGGGATTGGATGAATTAGTGCCGGTATGATCACACCCTCTGCTTTCAGCGCTCATACCTACATGAACTAGTCTTTGACTACTTCCTCCCTTCATTTTCAATCATTTTTCTTATTTTTACTACGTCTTTGTCTCGTCTCCGGCGGGTCCAGGAAATAACCCGCACTCTCGGTTCCCCGATGTCATTATGTAAGTCTACTAGAGGATGCTGTCTAGTTAAACCTTTCCATTACACCTAGAGGAATAAAATGACAATAAAAATAGAAAAAACACGAGGTGCGGGCAGAGGATGGATGAAAAGGTCGCCCGTCATAGTACTACTTTCGCCGATGTACATTTTACTTTAGTGTGGGGACGGGATTGGATGAATTAGTGCTGTTATGATCACACCCCTCTTCTTTTCGCGCTCATACCTACATGAACTAGTCTTTGACTACTTCCTCCGTTCATTTTCAATCGTTTTTCTCATTTTTTACTACTTCTGTCTCGTCTCCGGTGGTCAAGAAATAACCCGCACTCTCGGTTCCCCGATGTCTTTACGTAAGTCTACTAGAGGATGTTGTCTAGTTAAACCTTTCCATTACACCTAGAGGAATAAAATGGCAATAAAAATAGAAGAAATACGGGGAGCGACGGGAGGATGGATGAAAAGGTCAACCGTCATAGTACTACTCTCAGCGATGTATATTTTACTTCAGTGTGGAGACGGGATTGGATGAATTAGTGCTGGTATGATCACACCCCTCTGCTTTTCGCGCTCATACCTACATGAACTAGTCTTTGACTACTTCCTCCCTTCATTTTCAATCATTTTTCTTATTTTTACTACGTCTTTGTCTCGTCTCCGGCGGGTCCAGGAAATAACCCGCACTCTCGGTTCCCCGATGTCATTATGTAAGTCTACTAGAGGATGCTGTCTAGTTAAACCTTTCCATTACACCTAGAGGAATAAAATGAATAAAAATAGAAAAAATACGGGGTGCGGCAGGAGGATGGATGAAAAGGTCAGCCGTCATAGTACTACTTTCAGCGATGTACATTTTACTTTAGTGTGGGGACGGGATTGGATGAATTAGTGCTGTTATGATCACACCCCTCTTCTTTTCGCGCTCATACCTACATGAACTAGTCTTTGACTACTTCCTCCGTTCATTTTTAATCGTTTTTCTCATTTTTTACTACTTCTGTCTCGTCTCCGGCGGGGTCGGGAAATAACCCGCACTCTCGGTTCCCCGATGTCATTACGTAAGTCTACTAGAGGATGTTGTCTAGTTAAACCTTTCCATTACACCTAGAGGAATAAAATGGAAATAAAAATAGAAGAAATACGGGGAGCGAGCGGGAGGATGGATGAAAAGGTTAGCCGTCATAGTACTACTCTCGGCGATGTATATTTTACTTCGGTGTGGAGACGGGATTGGATGAATTAGTGCCGGTATGATCACACCCCTCTGCTTTTCGCGCTCATACCTACATGAACTAGTCTTTGTCTACTTCCTCCCTTCATTTTCAATCATTTTTCTTATTTTTACTACGTCTTTATCTCGTCTCCGGCGGGTCCAGGAAATAACCCGCACTCTCGGTTCCCCGATGTCATTACGTAAATCTACTAGAGGATGTTGTCTAGTTAAACCTTTCCATTACACCTAGAGGAATAAAATGGCAATAAAAATAGAAGAAATACGGGGAGCAGCAGGAGGATGGATGAAAAGGTCAGCCGTCATAGTACTACTCTCAGCGATGTGTATTTTAGTTCAGTGTGGAGACGGGATTGGATGAATTAGTGCCGGTATGATCACACCCCTCCGCTTTTCGCGCTCATACCTACATGAACTAGTCTTTGACTACTTCCTCCCTTCATTTTCAATCATTTTTCTTATTTTTACTACGTCTTTGTCTCGTCTCCGGCAGGTCCAGGAAATAACCCGCACTCTCGGTTCCCCGATGTCATTATGTAAGTCTACTAGAGGATGCTGTCTAGTTAAACCTTTCCATTACACCTAGAGGAATAAAATGACAATAAAAATAGAAAAAACACGAGGTGCGGCAGGAGGATGGATGAAAAGGTCAGCCGTCATAGTACTACTTTCAGCGATGTACATTTTACTTTAGTGTGGGGACGGGATTGGATGAATTAGTGCTGTTATGATCACACCCCTCTTCTTTTCGCGCTCATACCTACATGAACTAGTCTTTGACTACTTCCTCCATTCATTTTCAATCGTTTTTCTCATTTTTTACTACTTCTCTGTCTCGTCTCCGGCGGGGTCAGGAAATAACCCGCACTCTCGGTTCCCCGATGTCTTTACGTAAGTCTACTAGAGGATGTTGTCTAGTTAAACCTTTCCATTACACCTAGAGGAATAAAATGGCAATAAAAATAGAAGAAATACGGGGAGCAGCAGGAGGATGGATGAAAAGGTCACCCGTCATAGTACTACTCTCGCCGATGTATATTTTACTTCGGTGTGGAGACGGGATTGGATGAATTAGTGCCGGTATGATCACACCCCTCCGCTTTTCGCGCTCATACCTACATGAACTAGTCTTTGACTACTTCCTCCCTTCATTTTCAATCATTTTTCTTATTTTTACTACGTCTTTATCTCGTCTCCGGCGGGTCCAGGAAATAACCCGCACTCTCGGTTCCCCGATGTCATTATGTAAGTCTACTAGAGGATGCTGTCTAGTTAAACCTTTCCATTACACCTAGAGGAATAAAATGAATAAAAATAGAAAAAATACGGGGTGCGGCAGGAGGATGGATGAAAAGGTCAGCCGTCATAGTACTACTTTCAGCGATGTACATTTTACTTTAGTGTGGGGACGGGATTGGATGAATTAGTGCTGTTATGATCACACCCCTCTTCTTTTCGCGCTCATACCTACATGAACTAGTCTTTGACTACTTCCTCCGTTCATTTTCAATCGTTTTTCTCATTTTTTACTACTTCTCTGTCTCGTCTCCGGCGGGGTCAGGAAATAACCCGCACTCTCGGTTCCCCGATGTCATTACGTAAGTCTACTAGAGGATGTTGTCTAGTTAAACCTTTCCATTACACCTAGAGGAATAAAATGGAAATAAAAATAGAAGAAATACGGGGAGCAGCAGGAGGATGGATGAAAAGGTTAGCCGTCATAGTACTACTCTCAGCGATGTATATTTTACTTCAGTGTGGAGACGGGATTGGATGAATTAGTGCTGGTATGATCACACCCCTCTGCTTTTCGCGCTCATACCTACATGAACTAGTCTTTGTCTACTTCCTCCCTTCATTTTCAATCATTTTTCTTATTTTTACTACGTCTTTATCTCGTCTCCGGCGGGTCCGGGAAATAACCCGCACTCTCGGTTCCCCGATGTCATTACGTAAATCTACTAGAGGATGTTGTCTAGTTAAACCTTTCCATTACACCTAGAGGAATAAAATGGCAATAAAAATAGAAGAAATACGGGGAGCAGCAGGAGGATGGATGAAAAGGTCAGCCGTCATAGTACTACTCTCAGCGATGTGTATTTTACTTCAGTGTGGAGACGGGATTGGATGAATTAGTGCTGGTATGATCACACCCCTCTGCTTTTCGCGCTCATACCTACATGAACTAGTCTTTGACTACTTCCTCCCTTCATTTTCAATCATTTTTCTTATTTTTACTACGTCTTTATCTCGTCTCCGGCGGGGCCAGGAAATAACCCGCACTCTCGGTTCCCCGATGTCATTACGTAAGTCTACTAGAGGATGTTGTCTAGTTAAACCTTTCCATTCCAACTAATCGAAGAAAATGGGAATAAAAATAGAAAAAATAAGGGGTGCAGCAGGAGGATGGATGAAAAGGTCAGCCGTCATAGTACTACTCTCAGCGATGTACATTTTACTTCAGTGTGGCGACGGGATTGGATGAATTAGTGCTGGTATGATCACACCCCTCTGCTTTTCGCGCTCATACCTACATGAACTAGTCTTTGACTACTTCCTCCCTTCATTTTCAATCATTTTTCTTATTTTTACTACGTCTTTGTCTCGTCTCCGGCGGGGCCAGGAAATAACCCGCACTCTCGGTTACCCGATGTCATTATGTAAGTCTACTAGAGGATGCTGTCTAGTTAAACCTTTCCATTACACCTAGAGGAATAAAATGGCAATAAAAATAGAAAAAATACGGGGTGCGGCAGGAGGATTGATGAAAAGGTCAGCCGTCATAGTACTACTCTCAGCGATGTACATTTTACTTTAGTGTGGGGACGGGATTGGATGAATTAGTGTTGTTATGATCACACCCCTCTGCTTTTCGCGCTCATACCTACATGAACTAGTCTTTGACTACTTCCTCCGTTCATTTTAAATCGTTTTTCTCATTTTTTACAACTTCTCTGTCTCGTCTCCGGCGGGGGTCGGGAAATAACCCGCACTCTCGGTTCCCCGATGTCATTACGTAAGTCTACTAGAGGATGTTGTCTAGTTAAACCTTTCCATTCCAACTAATGGAAGAAAATGGGAATAAAAATAGAAAAAATAAGGGGTGCAGCAGGAGGATGGATGAAATGGTCAGCCGTCATAGTACTACTCTCAGCGATGTACATTTTACTTTAGTGTGGGGACGAGATTGGATGAATTAGTGCTGTTATGATCACACCCCTCTGCTTTTCGCGCTCATACCTACATGAACTAGTCTTTGACTACTTCCTCCGTTTATTTTCAATCGTTTTTCTCATTTTTTACAACTTCTCTGTCTCGTCTCCGGCGGGGTCAGGAAATAACCCGCACTCTTGGTTCCCCGATGTCATTACGTAAGTCTACTAGAGGATGTTGTCTAGTTAAACCTTTCCATTCCAACTAATGGAAGAAAATGGGAATAAAAATAGAAAAAATAAGGGGTGCGAGCAGAGGATGGATGAAAAGGTCGGCCGTCATAGTACTACTCTCGGCGATGTACATTTTACTTCGGTGTGGCGACGGGATTGGATGAATTAGTGTCTGGTATGATCACACCCCTCGCTTTTCGCTCTCATATCTACATGAACTAGTCTTTGACTACTTCCTCCCTTCATTTTCAATCATTTTTCTTATTTTTACTACGTCTTTGTCTCGTCTCCCGGCGGGGCCGGGAAATAACCCGCACTCTCGGTTCCCCGATGTCATTACGTAAGTCTACTAGAGGATGTTGTCTAGTTAAACCTTTCCATTACACCTAGAGGAATAAAATGGCAATAAAAATAGAAGAAATACGGGGTGCGGCGGGAGGATGGATGAAAAGGTCGGCCGTCATAGTACTACTCTCGGCGATGTATATTTTACTTCGGTGTGGAGACGGGATTGGATGAATTAGTGTTGGTATGATCACACCCCTCGCTTTTCGCGCTCATATCTACATGAACTAGTCTTTGACTACTTCCTCCCTTCATTTTCAATCATTTTTCTTATTTTTACTACGTCTTTGTCTCGTCTCCGGCGGGGCCAGGAAATAACCCGCACTCTCGGTTCCCCGATGTCATTATGTAAGTCTACTAGAGGATGCTGTCTAGTTAAACCTTTCCATTACACCTAGAGGAATAAAATGGCAATAAAAATAGAAAAAATACGGGGTGCGGCGGGAGGATGGATGAAAAGGTCGGCCGTCATAGTACTACTCTCGGCGATGTATATTTTACTTCGGTGTGGAGACGGGATTGGATGAATTAGTGCTGGTATGATCACACCCCTCGCTTTTCGCGCTCATATCTACATGAACTAGTCTTTGACTACTTCCTCCCTTCATTTTCAATCATTTTTCTTATTTTTACTACGTCTTTGTCTCGTCTCCGGCGGGGGCCAGGAAATAACCCGCACTCTCGGTTCCCCGATGTCATTATGTAAGTCTACTAGAGGATGCTGTCTAGTTAAACCTTTCCATTACACCTAGAGGAATAAAATGGCAATAAAAATAGAAAAAATACGGGGTGCGGCAGGAGGATGGATGAAAAGGTCAGCCGTCATAGTACTACTCTCAGCGATGTACATTTTACTTTAGTGTGGGGACGGGATTGGATGAATTAGTGCTTGTATGATCACACCCCTCTTGCTTTTCGCGCTCATATCTACATGAACTAGTCTTTGACTACTTCCTCCGATCATTTTCAATCGTTTTTCTCATTTTTTACTACATCTTTGTCTCGTCTCCGGCGGGGTCAGGAAATAACCCGCACTCTCGGTTCCCCGATGTCATTACGTAAGTCTACTAGAGGATGTTGTCTAGTTAAACCTTTCCATTCCAACTAATGGAATAAAATGGGAATAAAAATAGAAAAAATAAGGGGTGCAGCAGGAGGATGGATGAAAAGGTCAGCCGTCATAGTACTACTCTCAGCGATGTACATTTTACTTCAGAGTGGTGACGGGATTCAATGAATTAGTGTTATGATCACACCCCTCGGCTTCTCGCGCTCATATCTACATGAACTAGTCTTTCACTACTTCCTCCCTTCATTTTCATTCATTTTTATTATTTTTTACTACATCTTTGTCTCTCCGGCGGGGCCAGAAATAACCCGCACTCTCGGTTCCCCGATGTCATTACGTAAGTCTACTAGAGGATGTTGTCTAGTTAAACCTTTCCATTACACCTAGAGGAATAAAATGGCAATAAAAATAGAAGAAATACGGGGTGCGAGCGGGAGGATGGATGAAAAGGTCAGCCGTCATAGTACTACTCTCGCCGATGTATATTTTACTTCAGTGTGGAGACGGGATTGGATGAATTAGTGCTGGTATGATCACACCCCTCTGCTTTTCGCGCTCATATCTACATGAACTAGTCTTTGACTACTTCCTCCCTTCATTTTCAATCATTTTTCTTATTTTTACTACGTCTTTGTCTCGTCTCCGGCGGGGCCGGGAAATAACCCGCACTCTCGGTTCCCCGATGTCATTATGTAAGTCTACTAGAGGATGCTGTCTAGTTAAACCTTTCCATTACACCTAGAGGAATAAAATGGCAATAAAAATAGAAAAAATACGGGGTGCGGCAGGAGGATGGATGAAAAGGTCAGCCGTCATAGTACTACTCTCAGCGATGTACATTTTACTTTAGTGTGGGGACGGGATTGGATGAATTAGTGCTGTTATGATCACACCCCTCTGCTTTTCGCGCTCATACCTACATGAACTAGTCTTTGACTACTTCCTCCGTTCATTTTCAATCGTTTTTCTCATTTTTTACAACTTCTGTCTCGTCTCCGGCGGGGTCAAGAAATAACCCGCACTCTCGGTTCCCCGATGTCATTACGTAAGTCTACTAGAGGATGTTGTCTAGTTAAACCTTTCCATTCCAACTAATGGAATAAAATGGGAATAAAAATAGAAAAAATAAGGGGTGCAGCAGAGGATGGATGAAAAGGTCCCCGTCATAGTACTACTCTCGCCGATGTACATTTTACTTCGAGTGGTGACGGGATTCATGAATTAGTGCCGTTATGATCACACCCCTCGCTTCTCGCGCTCATATCTACATGACTAGTCTTTCTCTTCCTCCTTCTTTTCATTCATTTTTTTATTCATTACGTAAGTCTACTAGAGGATGTTGTCTAGTTAAACCTTTCCATTACACCTAGAGGAATAAAATGGCAATAAAAATAGAAAAAATAAGGGGTGCAGCAGGAGGATGGATGAAAAGGTCAGCCGTCATAGTACTACTCTCAGCGATGTACATTTTACTTCAGAGTGGTGACGGGATTCAATGAATTAGTGCTGTTATGATCACACCCCTCGGCTTCTCGCGCTCATATCTACATGAACTAGTCTTTCACTACTTCCTCCCTTCATTTTCATTCATTTTTATTATTTTTTACTACATCTTTGTCTCGTCTCCGGCGGGTCCGGGAAATAACCCGCACTCTCGGTTCCCCGATGTCATTATGTAAGTCTACTAGAGGATGTTGTCTAGTTAAACCTTTCCATTACACCTAGAGGAATAAAATGGCAATAAAAATAGAAAAAATACGGGGTGCAACGGGAGGATGGATGAAAAGGTCAGCCGTCATAGTACTACTCTCGCCGATGTACATTTTACTTTAGTGTGGGGACGGGATTGGATGAATTAGTGCCGTTATGATCACACCCCTCTCGCTTTTCGCGCTCATATCTACATGAACTAGTCTTTGACTACTTCCTCCGTTCATTTTCAATCATTTTTCTCATTTTTTACTACTTTGTCTCGTCTCCGGCGGGGCCGAGAAATAACCCGCACTCTCGGTTCCCCGATGTCATTACGTAAGTCTACTAGAGGATGTTGTCTAGTTAAACCTTTCCATTACACCTAGAGGAATAAAATGGCAATAAAAATAGAAAAAATACGGGGTGCGGCAGGAGGATGGATGAAAAGGTCGACCGTCATAGTACTACTCTCGGCGATGTATATTTTACTTCGGTGTGGAGACAGGATTCGATGAATTAGTCTTTGTTATGATCACACCCCTCTGCTTTTCGCGCTCATATCTACATGAACTAGTCTTTGACTACTTCCTCCCTTCATTTTCAATCATTTTTCTTATTTTTACTACGTCTTTGTCTCGTCTCCGGCGGGGCCAGGAAATAACCCGCACTCTCGGTTCCCCGATGTCATTATGTAAGTCTACTAGAGGATGCTGTCTAGTTAAACCTTTCCATTACACCTAGAGGAATAAAATGGCAATAAAAATAGAAAAAATACGGGGTGCGGCGGGAGGATGGATGAAAAGGTCAGCCGTCATAGTACTACTCTCAGCGATGTACATTTTACTTTAGTGTGGGGACGGGATTGGATGAATTAGTGTTGTTATGATCACACCCCTCTGCTTTTCGCGCTCATATCTACATGAACTAGTCTTTGACTACTTCCTCCGTTCATTTTCAATCGTTTTTCTCATTTTTTACTACTTCTTTGTCTCGTCTCCGGCGGGGCCGGGAAATAACCCGCACTCTCGGTTCCCCGATGTCATTACGTAAGTCTACTAGAGGATGTTGTCTAGTTAAACCTTTCCATTACACCTAGAGGAATAAAATGGCAATAAAAATAGAAAAAATACGGGGTGCAGCAGGAGGATGGATGAAAAGGTCAGCCGTCATAGTACTACTCTCAGCGATGTACATTTTACTTCAGAGTGGTGACGGGATTCGATGAATTAGTGTTGTTATGATCACACCCCTCTGCTTTTCGCGCTCATATCTACATGAACTAGTCTTTGACTACATCCTCCCTTCATTTTCAATCATTTTTCTTATTTTTTACTACATCTTTGTCTCGTCTCCGGCGGGGCCAGGAAATAACCCGCACTCTCGGTTCCCCGATGTCATTACGTAAGTCTACTAGAGGATGTTGTCTAGTTAAACCTTTCCATTACACCTAGAGGAATAAAATGGCAATAAAAATAGAAAAAATACGGGGTGCAGCAGGAGGATGGATGAAAAGGTCAGCCGTCATAGTACTACTCTCGGCGATGTATATTTTACTTCAGTGTGGAGACGGGATTGGATGAATTAGTGCTGGTATGATCACACCCCTCGCTTTTCGCGCTCATATCTACATGAACTAGTCTTTGACTACTTCCTCCCTTCATTTTCAATCATTTTTCTTATTTTTACTACGTCTTTGTCTCGTCTCCGGCGGGGCCAGAAATAACCCGCACTCTCGGTTCCCCGATGTCATTATGTAAGTCTACTAGAGGATGTTGTCTAGTTAAACCTTTCCATTACACCTAGAGGAATAAAATGGCAATAAAAATAGAAAAAATACGGGGTGCGGCAGGAGGATGGATGAAAAGGTCGGCCGTCATAGTACTACTCTCGCCGATGTACATTTTACTTTAGTGTGGGGACGGGATTGGATGAATTAGTGTTGTTATGATCACACCCCTCGCTTTTCGCGCTCATATCTACATGAACTAGTCTTTGACTACTTCCTCCCTTCATTTTCAATCGTTTTTCTCATTATTTTTTACTACTTCTTTGTCTCGTCTCCGGCGGGGTCGGGGAAATAACCCGCACTCTCGGTTCCCCGATGTCATTACGTAAGTCTACTAGAGGATGTTGTCTAGTTAAACCTTTCCATTACACCTAGAGGAATAAAATGGCAATAAAAATAGAAAAAATACGGGGTGCGGCAGGAGGATGGATGAAAAGGTCGGCCGTCATAGTACTACTCTCGGCGATGTACATTTTACTTCGGTGTGGTGACGAGATTGGATGAATTAGTGCTGTTATGATCACACCCCTCGGCTTCTCGCACTCATATCTACATGAACTATTCTTTGACTACTTCCTCCCTTCATTTTCAATCATTTTTCTTATTTTTTACTACGTCTTTATCTCGTCTCCGGCGGAGCCAGGAAATAACCCGCACTCTCGGTTCCCCGATGTCATTACGTAAGTCTACTAGAGGATGTTGTCTAGTTAAACCTTTCCATTCCACCTAGAGGAATAAAATGGCAATAAAAATAGAAAAAATACGGGGTGCGGCAGGAGGATGGATGAAAAGGTCAGCCGTCATAGTACTACTCTCAGCGATGTACATTTTACTTTAGTGTGGGGACGGGATTCGATGAATTAGTGCTGTTATGATCACACCCCTCTGCTTTTCGCGCTCATATCTACATGAACTAGTCTTTGACTACTTCCTCTCTTCATTTTCAATCATTTTTCTTATTTTTTACTACATCTTTGTCTCGTCTCCGGCGGGGCCGGGAAATAACCCGCACTCTCGGTTCCCCGATGTCATTACGTAAGTCTACTAGAGGATGTTGTCTAGTTAAACCTTTCCATTACACCTAGAGGAATAAAATGGCAATAAAAATAGAAAAAATACGGGGTGCGAGCAGGAGGATGGATGAAAAGGTCGGCCGTCATAGTACTACTCTCGGCGATGTATATTTTACTTCGGTGTGGAGACGGGATTGGATGAATTAGTGCTTGGTATGATCACACCCTCCGCTTTTCGCGCTCATATCTACATGAACTAGTCTTTGACTACTTCCTCCCTTCATTTTCAATCATTTTTCTTATTTTTACTACGTCTTTGTCTCGTCTCCGGCGGGGCCGGGAAATAACCCGCACTCTCGGTTCCCCGATGTCATTATGTAAGTCTACTAGAGGATGTTGTCTAGTTAAACCTTTCCATTACACCTAGAGGAATAAATGGCAATAAAAATAGAAAAAATACGGGGTGCGGCAGGAGGATGGATGAAAAGGTCGGCCGTCATAGTACTACTCTCGGCGATGTACATTTTACTTTAGTGTGGGGACGGGATTGGATGAATTAGTGTCGTTATGATCACACCCCTCGCTTTTCGCGCTCATATCTACATGAACTAGTCTTTGACTACTTCCTCCGTTCATTTTCAATCGTTTTTCTCATTTTTTACTACTTCTTTGTCTCGTCTCCGGCGGGGTCGGGAAATAACCCGCACTCTCGGTTCCCCGATGTCATTACGTAAGTCTACTAGAGGATGTTGTCTAGTTAAACCTTTCCATTACACCTAGAGGAATAAAATGGCAATAAAAATAGAAAAAATACGGGGTGCAGCAGGAGGATGGATGAAAAGGTCGGCCGTCATAGTACTACTCTCAGCGATGTATATTTTACTTCAGTGTGGAGACGGGATTGGATGAATTAGTGCTGGTATGATCACACCCCTCTGCTTTTCGCGCTCATATCTACATGAACTAGTCTTTGACTACTTCCTCCCTTAATTTTCAATCATTTTTCTTATTTTTACTACGTCTTTGTCTCGTCTCCGGCGGGGCCGGGAAATAACCCGCACTCTCGGTTCCCCGATGTCATTATGTAAGTCTACTAGAGGATGTTGTCTAGTTAAACCTTTCCATTACACCTAGAGGAATAAAATGGCAATAAAAATAGAAAAAATACGGGGTGCGGCGAGGAGGATGGATGAAAAGGTCGGCCGTCATAGTACTACTCTCGGCGATGTACATTTTACTTTAGTGTGGGGACGGGATTGGATGAATTAGTCTTGTTATGATCACACCCCTCTGCTTTTCGCGCTCATATCTACATGAACTAGTCTTTGACTACTTCCTCCCTTCATTTTCAATCATTTTTCTTATTTTTTACTACTTCTTTGTCTCGTCTCCGGCGGGGCGAGAAATAACCCGCACTCTCGGTTCCCCGATGTCATTACGTAAGTCTACTAGAGGATGTTGTCTAGTTAAACCTTTCCATTACACCTAGAGGAATAAAATGGCAATAAAAATAGAAGAAATACGGGGTGCAGCAGGAGGATGGATGAAAAGGTCAGCCGTCATAGTACTACTCTCAGCGATGTATATTTTACTTCAGTGTGGAGACGGGATTGGATGAATTAGTGCTGGTATGATCACACCCCCTCGCTTTTCGCGCTCATATCTACATGAACTAGTCTTTGACTACTTCCTCCCTTCATTTTCAATCATTTTTCTTATTTTTACTACGTCTTTGTCTCGTCTCCGGCGGGGCCAGGAAATAACCCGCACTCTCGGTTCCCCGATGTCATTATGTAAGTCTACTAGAGGATGCTGTCTAGTTAAACCTTTCCATTACACCTAGAGGAATAAAATGGCAATAAAAATAGAAAAAATACGGGGTGCGGCAGGAGGATGGATGAAAAGGTCAGCCGTCATAGTACTACTCTCAGCGATGTACATTTTACTTTAGTGTGGGGACGGGATTGGATGAATTAGTGCTGTTATGATCACACCCCTCTGCTTTTCGCGCTCATATCTACATGAACTAGTCTTTGACTACTTCCTCCGTTCATTTTCAATCGTTTTTCTCATTTTTTACTACTTCTTTGTCTCGTCTCCGGCGGGGTCAAGAAATAACCCGCACTCTCGGTTCCCCGATGTCATTACGTAAGTCTACTAGAGGATGTTGTCTAGTTAAACCTTTCCATTCCAACTAATGGAATAAAATGGGAATAAAAATAGAAAAAATAAGGGGTGCAGCAGGAGGATGGATGAAAAGGTCAGCCGTCATAGTACTACTCTCAGCGATGTACATTTTACTTCTGAGTGGTGACGGGATTCAATGAATTAGTGCTGTTATGATCACACCCCTCGGCTTCTCGCGCTCATATCTACATGAACTAGTCTTTCACTACTTCCTCCCTTCATTTTCATTCATTTTTATTATTTTTTACTACATCTTTGTCTCGTCTCCGGCGGGGCCAGGAAATAACCCGCACTCTCGGTTCCCCGATGTCATTACGTAAGTCTACTAGAGGATGTTGTCTAGTTAAACCTTTCCATTACACCTAGAGGAATAAAATGGCAATAAAAATAGAAAAAATACGGGGTGCAGCAGGAGGATGGATGAAAAGGTCGGCCGTCATAGTACTACTCTCAGCGATGTATATTTTACTTCAGTGTGGAGACGGGATTGGATGAATTAGTGTTGTTATGATCACACCCCTCGCTTTTCGCGCTCATATCTACATGAACTAGTCTTTGACTACTTCCTCCCTTCATTTTCAATCATTTTTCTTATTTTTTACTACGTCTTTGTCTCGTCTCCGGCGGGGCCGGGAAATAACCCGCACTCTCGGTTCCCCGATGTCATTATGTAAGTCTACTAGAGGATGTTGTCTAGTTAAACCTTTCCATTACACCTAGAGGAATAAAATGGCAATAAAAATAGAAAAAATACGGGGTGCGGCAGGAGGATGGATGAAAAGGTCAGCCGTCATAGTACTACTCTCAGCGATGTACATTTTACTTTAGTGTGGGGACGGGATTGGATGAATTAGTGTTGTTATGATCACACCCCTCTGCTTTTCGCGCTCATATCTACATGAACTAGTCTTTGACTACTTCCTCCGTTCATTTTCAATCGTTTTTCTCATTTTTTACTACTTCTTTGTCTCGTCTCCGGCGGGGTCGGGAAATAACCCGCACTCTCGGTTCCCCGATGTCATTACGTAAGTCTACTAGAGGATGTTGTCTAGTTAAACCTTTCCATTCCAACTAAAGGAATAAAATGGGAATAAAAATAGAAAAAATAAGGGGTGCAAGCGGGAGGATGGATGAAAAGGTCGGCCGTCATAGTACTACTCTTAGCGATGTATATTTTACTTCAGAGTGGTGACGGGATTGGATGAATTAGTGCTGTTATGATCACACCCCTCGGCTTCTCGCGCTCATATCTACATTAACTAGTCTTTCACTACTTCCTCCCTTCATTTTCAATCATTTTTCTTATTATTTACTACTTCTTTGTCTCGTCTCCGGCGGGGTCAAGAAATAACCCGCACTCTCGGTTCCCCGATGTCATTACGTAAGTCTACTAGACGATGTTGTCTAGTTAAACCCTTCCATTACACCTAGAGGAATAAAATGGCAATAAAAATAGAAAAAATACGGGGTGCGGCGGGAGGATGGATGAAAAGGTCGGCCGTCATAGTACTACTCTCGGCGATGTACATTTTACTTCAGTGTGGAGACGGGATTGGATGAATTAGTGTTGTTATGATCACACCCTCTCCGCTTTTCGCGCTCATATCTACATGAACTAGTCTTTGACTACTTCCTCCCTTCATTTTCAATCATTTTTTCTTATTTTTACTACGTCTTTGTCTCGTCTCCGGCGGGGCCGGGAAATAACCCGCACTCTCGGTTCCCCGATGTCATTACGTAAGTCTACTAGAGGATGTTGTCTAGTTAAACCTTTCCATTACACCTAGAGGAATAAAATGGCAATAAAAATAGAAAAAATACGGGGTGCGAGCAGGAGGATGGATGAAAAGGTCGGCCGTCATAGTACTACTCTCGGCGATGTATATTTTACTTCGGTGTGGAGACGGGATTGGATGAATTAGTGCTGTTATGATCACACCCCTCTGCTTTTCGCGCTCATATCTACATGAACTAGTCTTTGACTACTTCCTCCCTTCATTTTCAATCATTTTTCTTATTTTTTACTACTTCTTTGTCTCGTCTCCGGCGGGGCCGGGAAATAACCCGCACTCTCGGTTCCCCGATGTCATTACGTAAGTCTACTAGAGGATGTTGTCTAGTTAAACCTTTCCATTACACCTAGAGGAATAAAATGGCAATAAAAATAGAAAAAATACGGGGTGCGGCAGGAGGATGGATGAAAAGGTCAGCCGTCATAGTACTACTCTCAGCGATGTACATTTTACTTTAGAGTGGTGACGGGATTCGATGAATTAGTGTTGTTATGATCACACCCCTCGGCTTTCTCGCGCTCATATCTACATGAACTAGTCTTTCACTACTTCCTCCCTTCATTTTCATTCATTTTTCTTATTTTTTACTACATCTTTGTCTCGTCTCCGGCGGGGGCCGGGAAATAACCCGCACTCTCGGTTCCCCGATGTCATTACGTAAGTCTACTAGAGGATGTTGTCTAGTTAAACCTTTCCATTACACCTAGAGGAATAAAATGGCAATAAAAATAGAAAAAATACGGGGTGCAGCGGGAGGATGGATGAAAAGGTCGGCCGTCATAGTACTACTCTCGGCGATGTATATTTTACTTCGGTGTGGAGACGGGATTGGATGAATTAGTGTTGGTATGATCACACCCCTCCGCTTTTCGCGCTCATATCTACATGAACTAGTCTTTGACTACTTCCTCCCTTCATTTTCAATCATTTTTCTTATTTTTACTACGTCTTTGTCTCGTCTCCGGCGGGGCCAGGAAATAACCCGCACTCTCGGTTCCCCGATGTCATTATGTAAGTCTACTAGAGGATCTTTGTCTAGTTAAACCTTTCCATTACACCTAGAGGAATAAAATGGCAATAAAAATAGAAAAAATACGGGGTGCGGCAGGAGGATGGATGAAAAGGTCGGCCGTCATAGTACTACTCTCAGCGATGTACATTTTACTTTAGTGTGGGGACGGGATTGGATGAATTAGTGCTGTTATGATCACACCCCTCTGCTTTTCGCGCTCATACCTACATGAACTAGTCTTTGACTACTTCCTCCGTTCATTTTCAATCGTTTTTCTCATTTTTTACAACTTCTCTGTCTCGTCTCCGGCGGGGTCGGGAAATAACCCGCACTCTCGGTTCCCCGATGTCATTACGTAAGTCTACTAGAGGATGTTGTCTAGTTAAACCTTTCCATTCCAACTAATGGAATAAAATGGGAATAAAAATAGAAAAAATAAGGGGTGCGGCGGGAGGATGGATGAAAAGGTCGGCCGTCATAGTACTACTCTCGGCGATGTACATTTTACTTCGAGTGGTGACGGGATTCAATGAATTAGTGTTGTTATGATCACACCCCTCGGCTTCTCGCGCTCATATCTACATGAACTAGTCTTTCACTACTTCCTCCCTTCATTTTCATTCATTTTTATTATTTTTTACTACATCTTTGTCTCGTCTCCGGCGGGTCCTGGAAATAACCCGCACTCTCGGTTCCCCGATGTCATTATGTAAGTCTACTAGAGGATGCTGTCTAGTTAAACCTTTCCATTACACCTAGAGGAATAAAATGGCAATAAAAATAGAAAAAATACGGGGTGAGGAGGATGGATGAAAAGGTCACCGTCATAGTACTACTCTCGGCGATGTACATTTTACTTTAGTGTGGGGACGGGATTGGATGAATTAGTGTTGTTATGATCACCCCTCGCTTTTCGCGCTCATATCTACATGAACTAGTCTTTGACTACTTCCTCCCTTCATTTTCAATCATTTTTCTTATTTTTACTACGTCTTTGTCTCGTCTCCGGCGGGGCCGGAAATACCCGCACTCTCGGTTCCCCGATTCATTACGTAAGTCTACTAGAGGATGTTGTCTAGTTAAACCTTTCCATTCCACCTAGAGGAATAAAATGGCAATAAAAATAGAAAAAATACGGGGTGCAGCAGGAGGATGGATGAAAAGGTCAGCCGTCATAGTACTACTCTCAGCGATGTACATTTTACTTCAGAGTGGTGACGGGATTCGATGAATTAGTGCTGTTATGATCACACCCCTCTGCTTCTCGCGCTCATATCTACATGAACTAGTCTTTCACTACTTCCTCCCTTCATTTTCATTCATTTTTATTATTTTTTACTACATCTTTGTCTCGTCTCCGGCGGGGCCGGGAAATAACCCGCACTCTCGGTTCCCCGATGTCATTATGTAAGTCTACTAGAGGATGTTGTCTAGTTAAACCTTTCCATTACACCTAGAGGAATAAAATGGCAATAAAAATAGAAGAAATACGGGGTGCGAGCGAGGAGGATGGATGAAAAGGTCGGCCGTCATAGTACTACTCTCGGCGATGTATATTTTACTTCGGTGTGGAGACGGGATTGGATGAATTAGTGTTGGTATGATCACACCCCTCGCTTTTCGCGCTCATATCTACATGAACTAGTCTTTGACTACTTCCTCCCTTCATTTTCAATCATTTTTCTTATTTTTACTACGTCTTTGTCTCGTCTCCGGCGGGCCAGGAAATAACCCGCACTCTCGGTTCCCCGATGTCATTATGTAAGTCTACTAGAGGATCTTTGTCTAGTTAAACCTTTCCATTACACCTAGAGGAATAAAATGGCAATAAAAATAGAAAAAATACGGGGTGCGGCAGGAGGATGGATGAAAAGGTCAGCCGTCATAGTACTACTCTCAGCGATGTACATTTTACTTTAGTGTGGGGACGGGATTGGATGAATTAGTGCTGTTATGATCACACCCCTCTGCTTTTCGCGCTCATATCTACATGAACTAGTCTTTGACTACTTCCTCCGTTCATTTTCAATCGTTTTTCTCATTTTTTACTACTTCTCTGTCTCGTCTCCGGCGGGGTCAGGAAATAACCCGCACTCTCGGTTCCCCGATGTCATTACGTAAGTCTACTAGAGGATGTTGTCTAGTTAAACCTTTCCATTCCAACTAATGGAATAAAATGGGAATAAAAATAGAAAAAATAAGGGGTGCAGCAGGAGGATGGATGAAAAGGTCAGCCGTCATAGTACTACTCTCAGCGATGTACATTTTACTTCAGTGTGGCGACGGGATTGGATGAATTAGTGTTGTTATGATCACACCCCTCTGCTTTTCGCTCTCATATCTACATGAACTAGTCTTTGACTACTTCCTCCCTTAATTTTCAATCATTTTTCTTATTTTTACTACGTCTTCGACTCATCTCCGGCGGGGCCAGCAAATCACCCGCACTCTCGGTTCACCGATGTCATTACATAAGTCTACTAGAGGATGTTGTCTAGTTAAACCTTTCCATTACACCTAGAGGAATAAAATGGCAATAAAAATAGAAGAAATACGGGGTGCGGCGGGAGGATGGATGAAAAGGTCGGCCGTCATAGTACTACTCTCAGCGATGTACATTTTACTTTAGTGTGGGGACGGGATTGGATGAATTAGTGTTGTTATGATCACACCCCTCCGCTTTTCGCGCTCATACCTACATGAACTAGTCTTTGACTACTTCCTCCCTTCATTTTCAATCATTTTTCTTATTTTTTACTACGTCTTTGTCTCGTCTCCGGCGGGGCCGGGAAATAACCCGCACTCTCGGTTCCCCGATGTCATTACGTAAGTCTACTAGAGGATGTTGTCTAGTTAAACCTTTCCATTACACCTAGAGGAATAAAATGGCAATAAAAATAGAAAAAATAAGGGGTGCAGCAGGAGGATGGATGAAAAGGTCAGCCGTCATAGTACTACTCTCAGCGATGTACATTTTACTTTAGTGTGGGGACGGGATTGGATGAATTAGTGCTGTTATGATCACACCCCTCTGCTTTTCGCGCTCATACCTACATGAACTAGTCTTTGACTACTTCCTCCCTTCATTTTCAATCATTTTTCTTATTTTTACTACGTCTTTGTCTCGTCTCCGGCGGGGTCGGGAAATAACCCGCACTCTCGGTTCCCCGATGTCATTATGTAAGTCTACTAGAGGATGTTGTCTAGTTAAACCTTTCCATTACACCTAGAGGAATAAAATGGCAATAAAAATAGAAAAAATACGGGGTGCGGCGGGGAGGATGGATGAAAAGGTCGGCCGTCATAGTACTACTCTCGGCGATGTACATTTTACTTTAGTGTGGGGACGGGATTGGATGAATTAGTGTTGTTATGATCACACCCCTCGCTTTTCGCGCTCATATCTACATGAACTAGTCTTTGACTACTTCCTCCGTTCATTTTCAATCGTTTTTCTCATTTTTTACTACTTCTTTGTCTCGTCTCCGGCGGGGTCCGGGAAATAACCCGCACTCTCGGTTCCCCGATGTCATTACGTAAGTCTACTAGAGGATGTTGTCTAGTTAAACCTTTCCATTACACCTAGAGGAATAAAATGGCAATAAAAATAGAAGAAATACGGGGTGCGGCGGGAGGATGGATGAAAAGGTCGGCCGTCATAGTACTACTCTCGGCGATGTATATTTTACTTCAGTGTGGAGACGGGATTGGATGAATTAGTGCTGGTATGATCACACCCCTCTGCTTTTCGCGCTCATACCTACATGAACTAGTCTTTGACTACTTCCTCCCTTCATTTTCAATCATTTTTCTTATTTTTACTACGTCTTTGTCTCGTCTCCGGCGGGTCCGGGAAATAACCCGCACTCTCGGTTCCCCGATGTCATTATGTAAGTCTACTAGAGGATGTTGTCTAGTTAAACCTTTCCATTACACCTAGAGGAATAAATGGCAATAAAAATAGAAAAAATACGGGGTGCGGCAGGAGGATGGATGAAAAGGTCAGCCGTCATAGTACTACTCTCAGCGATGTACATTTTACTTTAGTGTGGGGACGGGATTGGATGAATTAGTGCTGTTATGATCACACCCCTCTTCTTTTCGCGCTCATACCTACATGAACTAGTCTTTGACTACTTCCTCCGTTCATTTTCAATCGTTTTTCTCATTTTTTACTACTTCTCTGTCTCGTCTCCGGCGGGGTCAGGAAATAACCCGCACTCTCGGTTCCCCGATGTCATTACGTAAGTCTACTAGAGGATGTTGTCTAGTTAAACCTTTCCATTACACCTAGAGGAATAAAATGGCAATAAAAATAGAAGAAATACGGGGTGCAGCAGGAGGATGGATGAAAAGGTCGGCCGTCATAGTACTACTCTCGGCGATGTATATTTTACTTCGGTGTGGAGACGGGATTGGATGAATTAGTGCTTGGTATGATCACACCCCTCGCTTTTCGCGCTCATACCTACATGAACTAGTCTTTGACTACTTCCTCCCTTCATTTTCAATCATTTTTCTTATTTTTACTACGTCTTTATCTCGTCTCCGGCGGGGTCCGGGAAATAACCCGCACTCTCGGTTCCCCGATGTCATTATGTAAGTCTACTAGAGGATGTTGTCTAGTTAAACCTTTCCATTACACCTAGAGGAATAAATGGCAATAAAAATAGAAAAAATACGGGGTGCGGCAGGAGGATGGATGAAAAGGTCAGCCGTCATAGTACTACTCTCAGCGATGTACATTTTACTTTAGTGTGGGGACGGGATTGGATGAATTAGTGCTTGTTATGATCACACCCCTCTTCTTTTCGCGCTCATACCTACATGAACTAGTCTTTGACTACTTCCTCCGATCATTTTCAATCGTTTTTCTCATTTTTTACTACTTATCTGTCTCGTCTCCGGCGGGGTCGGGAAATAACCCGCACTCTCGGTTCCCCGATGTCATTACGTAAGTCTACTAGAGGATGTTGTCTAGTTAAACCTTTCCATTACACCTAGAGGAATAAAATGGCAATAAAAATAGAAGAAATACGGGGTGCAGCAGGAGGATGGATGAAAAGGTCAGCCGTCATAGTACTACTCTCAGCGATGTATATTTTACTTCAGTGTGGAGACGGGATTGGATGAATTAGTGTTGGTATGATCACACCCCTCTGCTTTTCGCGCTCATACCTACATGAACTAGTCTTTGACTACTTCCTCCCTTCATTTTCAATCATTTTTCTTATTTTTTACTACGTCTTTGTCTCGTCTCCGGCGGGTCCAGGAAATAACCCGCACTCTCGGTTCCCCGATGTCATTACGTAAGTCTACTAGAGGATGTTGTCTAGTTAAACCTTTCCATTACACCTAGAGGAATAAAATGGCAATAAAAATAGAAGAAATACGGGGTGCAGCAGGAGGATGGATGAAAAGGTCAGCCGTCATAGTACTACTCTCAGCGATGTATATTTTACTTCAGTGTGGAGACGGGATTGGATGAATTAGTGCTTGGTATGATCACACCCCTCTGCTTTTCGCGCTCATATCTACATGAACTAGTCTTTGACTACTTCCTCCCTTCATTTTCAATCATTTTTCTTATTTTTTACTACGTCTTTGTCTCGTCTCCGGCGGGGCCGGGAAATAACCCGCACTCTCGGTTCCCCGATGTCATTATGTAAGTCTACTAGAGGATGTTGTCTAGTTAAACCTTTCCATTACACCTAGAGGAATAAAATGGCAATAAAAATAGAAAAAATACGGGGTGCGGCGGGAGGATGGATGAAAAGGTCAGCCGTCATAGTACTACTCTCAGCGATGTACATTTTACTTTAGTGTGGGGACGGGATTGGATGAATTAGTGCTGTTATGATCACACCCCTCTTCTTTTCGCGCTCATACCTACATGAACTAGTCTTTGACTACTTCCTCCATTCATTTTCAATCGTTTTTCTCATTTTTTACTACTTCTCTGTCTCGTCTCCGGCGGGGTCGGGAAATAACCCGCACTCTCGGTTCCCCGATGTCATTACGTAAGTCTACTAGAGGATGTTGTCTAGTTAAACCTTTCCATTACACCTAGAGGAATAAAATGGCAATAAAAATAGAAGAAATACGGGGTGCGAGCGGGAGGATGGATGAAAAGGTCGGCCGTCATAGTACTACTCTCGGCGATGTATATTTTACTTCGGTGTGGAGACGGGATTGGATGAATTAGTGCTTGGTATGATCACACCCCTCGCGCTTTTCGCGCTCATACCTACATGAACTAGTCTTTGACTACTTCCTCCCTTCATTTTCAATCATTTTTCTTATTTTTACTACGTCTTTGTCTCGTCTTCCGGCGGGTCCTGGAAATAACCCGCACTCTCGGTTCCCCGATGTCATTATGTAAGTCTACTAGAGGATGTTGTCTAGTTAAACCTTTCCATTACACCTAGAGGAATAAATGGCAATAAAAATAGAAAAAATACGGGGTGCGGCAGGAGGATGGATGAAAAGGTCGGCCGTCATAGTACTACTCTCGGCGATGTACATTTTACTTTAGTGTGGGGACGGGATTGGATGAATTAGTCTTTGTTATGATCACACCCCTCGCTTTTCGCGCTCATACCTACATGAACTAGTCTTTGACTACTTCCTCCGTTCATTTTCAATCGTTTTTCTCATTTTTTACTACTTCTGTCTCGTCTCCGGCGGGGTCGGGAAATAACCCGCACTCTCGGTTCCCCGATGTCATTACGTAAGTCTACTAGAGGATGTTGTCTAGTTAAACCTTTCCATTACACCTAGAGGAATAAAATGGAAATAAAAATAGAAAAAATACGGGGTGCGAGCAGAGGATGGATGAAAAGGTTAGCCGTCATAGTACTACTCTCAGCGATGTATATTTTACTTGAGTGTGGAGACGGGATTGGGTGAATTAGTGTTGGTATGATCACACCCCTCTGCTTTTCGCGCTCATACCTACATGAACTAGTCTTTGACTACTTCCTCCCTTCATTTTCAATCATTTTTCTTATTTTTACTACGTCTTTGTCTCGTCTCCGGCGGGGCCAGGAAATAACCCGCACTCTCGGTTCCCCGATGTCATTACGTAAGTCTACTAGAGGATGTTGTCTAGTTAAACCTTTCCATTACACCTAGAGGAATAAAATGGCAATAAAAATAGAAGAAATACGGGGTGCAGCGGGAGGATGGATGAAAAGGTCGGCCGTCATAGTACTACTCTCGGCGATGTATATTTTACTTCGGTGTGGAGACGGGATTGGATGAATTAGTGCTGGTATGATCACACCCCTCGCTTTTCGCGCTCATACCTACATGAACTAGTCTTTGACTACTTCCTCCCTTCATTTTCAATCATTTTTCTTATTTTTACTACGTCTTTGTCTCGTCTCCGGCGGGGCCGAGAAATAACCCGCACTCTCGGTTCCCCGATGTCATTATGTAAGTCTACTAGAGGATGTTGTCTAGTTAAACCTTTCCATTACACCTAGAGGAATAAAATGGCAATAAAAATAGAAAAAATACGAGGTGCAGCAGGAGGATGGATGAAAAGGTCAGCCGTCATAGTATTACTCTCAGCGATGTACATTTTACTTCTGTGTGGGGACGGGATTGGATGAATTAGTGCTGTTATGATCACACCCCTCTGCTTTTCGCGCTCATACCTACATGAACTAGTCTTTGACTACTTCCTCCCTTCATTTTCAATCATTTTTCTTATTTTTTACTACGTCTTTGTCTCGTCTCCGGCGGGGCCGGGAAATAACCCGCACTCTCGGTTCCCCGATGTCATTATGTAAGTCTACTAGAGGATGTTGTCTAGTTAAACCTTTCCATTACACCTAGAGGAATAAAATGGCAATAAAAATAGAAAAAATACGGGGTGCGGCGAGAGGATGGATGAAAAGGTCGGCCGTCATAGTACTACTCTCAGCGATGTACATTTTACTTTAGTGTGGGGACGAGATTGGATGAATTAGTGCTGTTATGATCACACCCCTCTGCTTTTCGCGCTCATACCTACATGAACTAGTCTTTGACTACTTCCTCCGTTTATTTTCAATCGTTTTTCTCATTTTTTACTACTTCTTTGTCTCGTCTCCGGCGGGGTCAGGAAATAACCCGCACTCTCGGTTCCCCGATGTCATTACGTAAGTCTACTAGAGGATGTTGTCTAGTTAAACCTTTCCACTACACCTAGAGGAAAAAAATGGCAATAAAAATAGAAAAAATACGGGGTGCAGCGGGAGGATGGATGAAAAGGTCAGCCGTCATAGTACTACTCTCAGCGATGTACATTTTACTTTAGTGTGGGGACGGGATTGGATGAATTAGTGTTGTTATGATCACACCCCTCTGCTTTTCGCGCTCATATCTACATGAACTAGTCTTTGACTACTTCCTCCGTTCATTTTCAATCGTTTTTCTCATTTTTTACTACTTCTTGTCTCGTCTCCGGCGGGGTCGGGAAATAACCCGCACTCTCGGTTCCCCGATGTCATTACGTAAGTCTACTAGAGGATGTTGTCTAGTTAAACCTTTCCATTCCAACTAATGGAATAAAATGGGAATAAAAATAGAAAAAAATAAGGGGTGCAGCGGGAGGATGGATGAAAAGGTCGGCCGTCATAGTACTACTCTCGGCGATGTACATTTTACTTTAGAGTGGTGACGGGATTCGATGAATTAGTTATGTTATGATCACACCCCTCGGCTTCTCGCGCTCATATCTACATGAACTAGTCTTTGACTACTTCCTCCCTTCATTTTCAATCATTTTTCTTATTTTTACTACGTCTTTGTCTCGTCTCCGGCGGGGCCGGGAAATAACCCGCACTCTCGGTTCCCCGATGTCATTACGTAAGTCTACTAGAGGATGTTGTCTAGTTAAACCTTTCCATTACACCTAGAGGAATAAAATGGCAATAAAAATAGAAGAAATACGGGGAGCGCGGGAGGATGGATGAAAAGGTCAGCCGTCATAGTACTACTCTCGGCGATGTATATTTTACTTCGGTGTGGAGACGGGATTGGATGAATTAGTGCTGGTATGATCACACCCCTCTCGCTTTTCGCGCTCATATCTACATGAACTAGTCTTTGACTACTTCCTCCCTTCATTTTCAATCATTTTTCTTATTTTTTACTACGTCTTTGTCTCGTCTCCGGCGGGGCCGGAAATAACCCGCACTCTCGGTTCCCCGATGTCATTACGTAAGTCTACTAGAGGATGTTGTCTAGTTAAACCTTTCCATTACACCTAGAGGAATAAAATGGCAATAAAAATAGAAAAAATACGGGGTGCAGCAGGAGGATGGATGAAAAGGTCGGCCGTCATAGTACTACTCTCAGCGATGTATATTTTACTTCAGTGTGGAGACGGGATTGGATGAATTAGTGCCGGTATGATCACACCCTCTCGCTTTTCGCGCTCATATCTACATGAACTAGTCTTTGACTACTTCCTCCCTTCATTTTCAATCATTTTTCTTATTTTTACTACGTCTTTGTCTCGTCTCCGGCGGGGCCAGGAAATAACCCGCACTCTCGGTTCCCCGATGTCATTATGTAAGTCTACTAGAGGATGCTGTCTAGTTAAACCTTTCCATTACACCTAGAGGAATAAAATGGCAATAAAAATAGAAAAAATACGGGGTGCGGCAGGAGGATGGATGAAAAGGTCAGCCGTCATAGTACTACTCTCGCCGATGTACATTTTACTTTAGTGTGGGGACGGGATTGGATGAATTAGTGCTGTTATGATCACACCCCTCTGCTTTTCGCGCTCATACCTACATGAACTAGTCTTTGACTACTTCCTCCGTTCATTTTCAATAGTTTTTCTCATTTTTTACAACTTCTCTGTCTCGACTCCGGCGGGGTCAAGAAATAACCCGCACTCTCGGTTCCCCGATGTCATTACGTAAGTCTACTAGAGGATGTTGTCTAGTTAAACCTTTCCATTCCAACTAATGGAATAAAATGGGAATAAAAATAGAAAAAATAAGGGGTGCAAGCGGGAGGATGGATGAAAAGGTCGGCCGTCATAGTACTACTCTCGCCGATGTACATTTTACTTCGCAGTGGTGACGGGATTCGATGAATTAGTGCTGTTATGATCACACCCCTCGGCTTTCTCGCGCTCATATCTACATGAACTAGTCTTTCACTACTTCCTCCCTTCATTTTCATTCATTTTTCTTATTTTTTACTACGTCTTTGTCTCGTCTCCGGCGGGGCCAGGAAATCACCCGCACTCTCGGTTCCCCGATGTCATTACGTAAGTCTACTAGAGGATGTTGTCTAGTTAAACCTTTCCATTCCACCTAGAGGAATAAAATGGCAATAAAAATAGAAAAAATACGGGGTGCAGCAGGAGGATGGATGAAAAGGTCAGCCGTCATAGTACTACTCTCAATGATGTACATTTTACTTCGAGTGGTGACGGGATTCGATGAATTAGTGTTGTTATGATCACACCCCTCGGCTTCTCGCGCTCATATCTACATGAACTAGTCTTTCACTACTTCCTCCCTTCATTTTCATTCATTTTTATTATTTTTTACTACATCTTTGTCTCGTCTCCGGCGGGGCCGGGAAATAACCCGCACTCTCGGTTCCCCGATGTCATTATGTAAGTCTACTAGAGGATGCTGTCTAGTTAAACCTTTCCATTACACCTAGAGGAATAAAATGGCAATAAAAATAGAAAAAATACGGGGTGCGAGCAGGAGGATGGATGAAAAGGTCGGCCGTCATAGTACTACTCTCGCCGATGTACATTTTACTTTAGTGTGGGGACGGGATTGGATGAATTAGTCCTGTTATGATCACACCCCTCGCTTTTCGCGCTCATATCTACATGAACTAGTCTTTGACTACTTCCTCCGTTCATTTTCAATCATTTTTCTCATTTTTTACTACGTCTTTGTCTCGTCTCCGGCGGGGCCAGGAAATAACCCGCACTCTCGGTTCCCCGATGTCATTACGTAAGTCTACTAGAGGATGTTGTCTAGTTAAACCTTTCCATTACACCTAGAGGAATAAAATGGCAATAAAAATAGAAAAAATACGGGGTGCGACAAGAGGATGGATGAAAAGGTCGGCCGTCATAGTACTACTCTCGCCGATGTACATTTTACTTTAGAGTGGTGACGGGATTGGTTGAATTAGTGCCGTTATGATCACACCCCTCTGCTTTTCGTGCTCATATCTACATGAACTAGTCTTTGACTACTTCCTCCCTTCATTTTCAATCATTTTTCTTATTTTTTACTACGTCTTTGTCTCGTCTCCGGCGGGGCCAGGAAATAACCCGCACTCTCGGTTCCCCGATGTCATTACGTAAGTCTACTAGAGGATGTTGTCTAGTTAAACCTTTCCATTACACCTAGAGGAATAAAATGGCAATAAAAATAGAAAAAATACGGGGTGCAGCAGGAGGATGGATGAAAAGGTCAACCGTCATAGTACTACTCTCGCCGATGTACATTTTACTTCGAGTGGTGACGGGATTCGATGAATTAGTGCTGTTATGATCACACCCCTCGGCTTCTCGCGCTCATATCTACATGAACTAGTCTTTCACTACTTCCTCCCTTCATTTTCATTCATTTTTATTATTTTTTACTACATCTTTGTCTCGTCTCCGGCGGGGCCGTGAAATAACCCGCACTCTCGGTTCCCCGATGTCATTACGTAAGTCTACTAGAGGATGTTGTCTAGTTAAACCTTTCCATTACACCTAGAGGAATAAAATGGAAATAAAAATAGAAAAAATACGGGGTGCGGCAGGAGGATGGATGAAAAGGTCAGCCGTCATAGTACTACTCTCAGCGATGTACATTTTACTTCAGTGTGGGGACGGGATAGGATGAATTAGTGCTGTTATGATCACACCCCTCTGCTTTTCGCGCTCATATCTACATGAACTAGTCTTTGACTACTTCCTCCGTTCATTTTCATTCATTTTTATTATTTTTTACTACATCTTTGTCTCGTCTCCGGCGGGGCCAGGAAATAACCCGCACTCTCGGTTCCCCGATGTCATTACGTAAGTCTACTAGAGGATGTTGTCTAGTTAAACCTTTCCATTCCACCTAGAGGAATAAAATGGCAATAAAAATAGAAAAAATACGGGGTGCACAGGAGGATGGATGAAAAGGTCACCCGTCATAGTACTACTCTCAGCGATGTATATTTTACTTCAGTGTGGAGACGGGATTGGATGAATTAGTGCCGGTATGATCACACCCCTCCGCTTTTCGCGCTCATATCTACATGAACTAGTCTTTGACTACTTCCTCCCTTCATTTTCAATCATTTTTCTTATTTTTACTACGTCTTTGTCTCGTCTCCGGCGGGGCCAGGAAATAACCCGCACTCTCGGTTCCCCGATGTCATTATGTAAGTCTACTAGAGGATGCTGTCTAGTTAAACCTTTCCATTACACCTAGAGGAATAAAATGGCAATAAAAATAGAAAAAATACGGGGTGCGAGAGGATGGATGAAAAGGCGGGGGAGAAAGGTGCAGCAGGAGGATGGATGAAAAGGTCGCCCGTCATAGTACTACTCTCGCCGATGTACATTTTACTTCGTAGTGGTGACGGGATTCGATGAATTAGTGTCGTTATGATCACACCCCTCGCTTCTCGCGCTCATATCTACATGAACTAGTCTTTCACTACTTCCTCCCTTCATTTTCATTCATTTTTATTATTTTTTACTACATCTTTGTCTCGTCTCCGGCGGGGTCGAGAAATAACCCGCACTCTCGGTTCCCCCGATGTCATTACGTAAGTCTACTAGAGGATGTTGTCTAGTTAAACCTTTCCATTACACCTAGAGGAATAAAATGGCAATAAAAATAGAAAAAATACGGGGTGCAGCAGAGGATGGATGAAAAGGTCGCCCGTCATAGTACTACTCTCGCCGATGTATATTTTACTTCAGTGTGGTGACGGGATTGGATGAATTAGTGCTGGTATGATCACACCCCCTCTCGCTTTTCACACTCATATCTACATGAACTAGTCTTTGACTACTTCCTCCCTTCATTTTCAATCATTTTTCTTATTTTTTACTACATCTTTGTCCCGTTTCCATGCGGGGCTCTTGAAATAACCCGCACTCTCGGTTCTTCCCGACGTCATTACGTAAGTCTACTAGAGGTGATGTTGTCTAGTTAAACCTTTCCATCACACCTAGAGGAATAAAATCCACCATAAAATATAAGAAATACGGGGTGCAGCTAGAGGATGGATGAAAAGGTCCTCTGTCATAGTACTACTC
>JAUJYP020000640.1:0-29706 GCA_030674075.2 Linum usitatissimum
ATCACGAATTATGCATATTTGACCTCGCTATGATGCACTTAACCATTCACCATGGATGTGGACTTTGTAAAGTCGGTTTCCACTATAGGCGGTAGCACCTTTTTATTTGTTGAAGTTCGACCATCCAATATGCTTTTGTGCCTTGGTATAGTGCATCCTACTATGCATAATGTACCTTGGCATAGTGCACTCTCACCTCCTTGTACTTTTCACCTTACTACGGTGTACTTCCACTACACACCACACACATTAGAATGATGTAGTTCCACCATTCATAATGCACCGTATCCTATGGTATGGTGCACTTTCATCACGAATTATGCATATTTGACCCCGCTATGATGCACTTCAACCAGGCACCATGGACGGTGGACATTTGTAAATTCGATTCCACTATGCACGGTGCACCTTTATTTGTTGAAGTTCGACCATCCAATATGCTTTGTGCCTTGGTATAGTGCATCCTACTATGCATATATGTAGCTTGGTATAGTGGAATCCCACCTCCTTGTACTTTTTCAACTTACTACGGTGTACTTCCACTACGCACCTTACACATTAGAATGATGTAGTTCCACCATTCACAATGCAGCGTATCCTATGGTATGGTGCACTTCATCACGAAATATGCATATTTTGACCCTACTATGATGCACTTCACCATACACCATGGACAGGTGGACATTTGTAAATTCAATGTCCACTATGCACTGTGTACCTTTTTTGTTGTAGTTCGACCATCCAATATGCTTTTGTGCCTTGGTATAGTGCATCCTACTATGCATAATGTATCTTGGCATAGTGGAGTCTCACCTCACTTGTACTTTTCACCCCTTACTACAGTGTACTTCCACTACGCACCTTACATTAGAATGATGTAGTTCCACCATTCCATAATCTACTTGTATCCTATGGTATGGTGCACCTTTCATCACGAATTATGCATATTTGACCCTCGCTATGATGCACTTCAACCATGCACCATGGACGGTGGACATTTCTACTAGTCGGTTTCCACCAATGCACGGTGCACCTTTATTTGTTGAAGTTCGACCATCCGATATGCTTTTGTGCCTTGGTATATTGCATCCTACTATGCATAATGTACCTGTGGTATAGTGCGGTCTCACCTCCTTGTACTTTTCACCTTACTATGGTTGTACTTCCACTACGCACCTTACACATTAGAATGATGTAGTTCCACCATTCACAATGTACCGTATCCTATGGTATGGTGCACTTTCATCACGAATTATGCACATTTCATCTCGCTATGATGCACTTCCACCGTACACCATGGACGGTGGACCTTTGTAAAGTCGGTTTCCACTATGCACGGTGCACCTTTATTTGTTGAAGTTCGACCATCCAATATGCATTTTATGCCTTGGTATAGTGCAATCCTACTATGCATAATGTACCTTGGTATAGTGCACTCTCACCTCCTTGTACTTTGCTACCTTAGTATGGTGTACGTCCACTACGCACCTTGTACATTAGAATGATGTAGTTCCACCATTTACAATGCACCGTCTCCTATGGTATAGTGCACTTTCATCATGAATTATACGCATTGGACCCTGTTATGATTCACTTCCACCATGCATCAATGATCGTGGACATTTGTACGGTGCATTTCCACTGTGCATAGTACACCTTTAGTTTTTTGTAGTTTGACCATCCAATATGCATTGTACGCCTTGGTATAATGCAATTCCACTATGCATAATGTACCTTGGTATAGTGCACTCTCACCTCCTTGTACTTTTCACCTTACTACGGTGTACTTCCACTACACACCTTACACATTGGAATGATGTAGTTCCACCATTCACAATGCACCATATCCTATGGTATGGTGTACTTTCATCACGAATTATGCATATTTGACCCTGCTATGATGCACTTCAACCATTCACCATGGACAGTGGACCTTTGTAAAGTTAGTTTCCACTATGCACGGTGCACCTTTATTTGTTGAAGTTCGACCATCCAATATGCTTTTGTGCCTTGGTATAGTGCATCTTACTATGCATAATGTACCTTGGTATAGTGCAGTCTCACCTCCTTGTACTTTTCACCTTACTACGGTGTACTTCCACTACGCACCTTACACATTAGAATGATATAGTTCCACCATTCACAATGCACCGTATCTATGGTATGGTGCACTTTCATCACGAATTATGCATATTTGACCCTATTTATGATGCACTTCAACCATGCACCATGGACGGTGGACATTTGTAAATTCGGTTTCCACTATGCACGGTGCACCTTTATTTGTTGAAGTTCGACCATCCAATATGCTTTTGTGCCTTGGTATAGTGCATCCTACTATGCATAATGTATCTTGGTATAGTGCGGTCTCACCTCCTTGTACTTTTCACCTTACTACGGTGTACTTCCACTACGCACCTTACACATTAGAATGATGTAGTTCCACCATTCATAATGCACCGTATCCTATGGTATGGTGCACTTTCATCACGAATTATGCATATTTGACCCTACTATGATGCACTTCAACCATGCACCATGGACAGTGGACATTTGTAAATTCAGTTTCCACTATGCACGGTGCACCTTTATTTGTTGAAGTTCGACCATCCAATATGCTTTTGTGCCTTGGTATAGTGCATCCTACTATGCATAATGTATCTTGGTATAGTGCGGTCTCACCTCCTTGTACTTTTCACCTTACTACGGTGTACTTCCACTACGCACCTTACACATTAGAATGATGTAGTTCCACCATTCACAATGCACCGTATCCTATGGTATGGTGCACTTTCATCACGAATTATGCATATTTGACCCTACTATGATGCACTTCAACCATGCACCATGGACAGTGGACATTTGTAAATTCAGTTTCCACTATGCACGGTGCACCTTTATTTGTTGAAGTTCGACCATCCAATATGCTTTTGTGCCTTGGTATAGTGCATCCTACTATGCATAATGTATCTTGGTATAGTGCAGTCTCACCTCCTTGTACTTTTCACCTTACTACGGTGTACTTCCACTACGCACCTTACACATTAGAATGATGTAGTTCCACCATTCACAATGCACCGTATCCTATGGTATGGTGCACTTTCATCACGAAATATGCATATTTGACCCTCTGCTATGATGCACTTCAACCATGCACCATGGACGGTGGACATTTGTAAATTCGGTTTCCACTATGCACGGTGCACCTTTATTTGTTGAAGTTCGACCATCCAATATGCTTTTGTGCCTTGGTATAGTGCATCCTACTATGCATAATGTATCTTGGTATAGTGCAGTCTCACCTCCTTGTACTTTTCACCTTACTATGGTGTACTTCCACTACGCACCTTACACATTAGAATGATGTAGTTCCACCATTCACAATGCACCGTATCCTATGGTATGGTGCACTTTCATCACGAATTATGCACATTTCATCCTCGCTATGATGCACTTCCACCATGCACCATGGACGGTGGACCTTTGTAAAGTCGGTTTTCCACTATGCACGGTGCACCTTTATTTTTTGTAGTTCGACCATCCAATATGCATTTTGTGCCTTGGTATAGTTCAATCCTACTATGCATAATGTACCTTGGTATAGTGCACTCTCACCTCCTTGTACTTTGCACCTTAGTATGGTCTACGTCCACTACGCACCTGGCACATTAAAATGATGTAGTTCCACCATTTACAATGCACCTTCCCCTATGGTATAGTGCACTTTCATCATGAACTATACCCATTGGACCACGTTATGATTCACTTCCACCATGCATAAATGACTGTGGACATTTGTACAGTGCATTTCAACTATGAATAGTACACCTTTAGTTTTTGTAGTTTGACCATCCAATATGCATTGTCTGCCTTGGTATAATGCACTTCCACTATGCATAATGTACCTTGGTATAGTGCACTCTCAACTCCTTGTACTTTTCACCTTACTACGGTGTACTTCCACTACGCACCTTACACATTGGAATGATGTAGTTCCACCATTCACAATGCACCGTATCCTATGGTATGGTTGACTTTCATCACGAATTAAGCATATTTGACCCTACTATGATGCACTTCAACCATGCACCATGGACAGTGGACCTTTGTAAATTCAGTTTCCACTATGCACGGTGCACCTTTATTTGTTGAAGTTCGACCATCCAATATGCTTTTGCGCCTTGGTATAGTGCATCTTACTATGCATAATGTACCTTGGTATAGTGCAGTCTCACCTCCTTGTACTTTTCACCTTACTACGGTGTACTTCCACTATGCACCTTACACAATTGAATGATGTAGTTCCACCATTCACAATGCACCGTATCCTATGGTATGGTGCACTTTCATCACGAATTATGCATATTTGACCCTGCTATGATGCACTTCAACCATGCACCATGGACAGTGGACCTTTGTAAAGTCAGTTTCCACTATGCACGGTGCACCTTTATTTGTTGATGTTCGACCATCCAATATGCTTTTGTGCCTTGGTATAGTGCATCCTACTATGCATAATGTACCTTGGTATAGTGCAGTCTCACCTCCTTGTACTTTTCACCTTACTATGTTGTACTTCCACTACGCACCTTACACATTAGAATGATGTAGTTCCACCATTCACAATGCATCGTATCCTATGGTATGGTGCACTTTCATCACGAATTATGCACATTTCACCCTGCTATGATGCACTTCCACCATGCACCATGGACAGTGGACCTTTGTAAAGTCAGTTTCCACTATGCACGGTGCACCTTTATTTTTTTGTAGTTCGACCATCCAATATGCATTTTGTGCCTTGGTATAGTGCAATCCTACTATGCATAATGTACCTTGGTATAGTGCACTCTCATCTCCTTGTACTTTGCACCTTCGTATGGTCTATGTCCACTACGCACCTGGCACATTAAAATGATGTAGTTCCACCATTTACAATGCACCTTCCCCTATGGTATAGTGCACTTTCATCATGAATTATACGCATTGGACCACTGTTATGATTCACTTCCACCATGCATAAATGACTATGGACATTTGTACGAGTGCATTTCAATTGTGCTTAGTACGCCTTTAATTTTTGTAGTTTGACCATCCAATATGCATTGTACGCCTTGGTACAATGCAATTCCACTATGCATAATGTACCTTGGTATAGTGCACTCTCACCTCCTTTTACTTTTCACCTTACTACGGTGTACTTCCACTACGCACCTTACACATTGGAATGATGTAGTTCCACCATTCACAATGCACCGTATCCTATGGTATGGTTTACTTTCATCACGAATTAAGCATATTTGACCCTACTATGATGCACTTCAACCATGCACCATGGACAGTGGACCTTTGTAAATTCAGTTTCCACTATGCACGGTGCACCTTTATTTGTTGAAGTTCGACCATCCAATATGCTTTTGCGCCTTGGTATAGTGCATCTTACTATGCATAATGTACCTTGGTATAGTGCAGTCTCACCTCCTTGTACTTTTCACCTTACTACGGTGTACTTCCACTATGCACCTTACACAATTGAATGATGTAGTTCCACCATTCACAATGCACCGTATCCTATGGTATGGTGCAGTTTCATCACGAATTATGCATATTTGACCCTGCTATGATGCACTTCAACCATGCACCATGGACAGTGGACCTTTGTAAAGTCAGTTTCCACTATGCACGGTGCACCTTTATTTGTTGATGTTCGACCATCCAATATGCTTTTGTGCCTTGGTATAGTGCATCCTACTATGCATAATGTACCTTGGTATAGTGCAGTCTCACCTCCTTGTACTTTTCACCTTACTATGTTGTACTTCCACTACGCACCTTACACATTAGAATGATGTAGTTCCACCATTCACAATGCATCGTATCCTATGGTATGGTGCACTTTCATCACGAATTATGCACATTTCACCCTGCTATGATGCACTTCCACCATGCACCATGGACAGTGGACCTTTGTAAAGTCAGTTTCCACTATGCACGGTGCACCTTTATTTTTTGTAGTTCGACCATCCAATATGCATTTTGTGCCTTGGTATAGTGCAATCCTACTATGCATAATGTAGCTTGGTATAGTGCACTCTCATCTCCTTGTACTTTGCACCTTCGTATGGTCTATGTCCACTACGCACTGCACATTAAAATGATGTAGTTCCACCATTTACAATGCACCTTCCCCTATGGTATAGTGCACTTTCATCATGAATTATACGCATTGGACCCTGTTATGATTCACTTCCACCATGCATAAATGACTATGGACATTTGTACAGTGCATTTCAACTGTGCTTAGTACGCCTTTAATTTTTGTAGTTTGACCATCCAATATGCATTGTCTGCCTTGGTACAATGCAATTCCACTATGCATAATGTACCTTGGTATAGTGCACTCTCACCTCCTTTTACTTTTCACCTTACTACGGTGTACTTCCACTACGCACCTTACACATTGGAATGATGTAGTTCCACAATTCACAATGCACCGTATCCTATGGTATGGTGCACTTTCATCACGAATTATGTATATTTGACCCTGCTATAATGCACTTCAACCATGCACCATGGACGGGGGACCTTTGTAAAGTCGGTTTCCACTATGCACGGTGCACCTTTATTTGTTGAAGTTCGACCATCCAATATGCTTTTGTGCCTTGGTATAGTGCATCCTACTATGCATAATGTACCTTGGTATATGCGGTCTCACCTCCTTGTACTTTTCACTTTACTATGGTGTACTTCCACTACGCACCTTACACATTAGAATGATGTAGTTCCACGATTCACAATGCACCGTATCCTATGGTATGGTGCACTTTCATCACGAATTATGCACATTTCACCCTGCTATGATGCACTTCCACCATGCACCATGGACAGTGGACCTTTGTAAAGTCAGTTTCCACTATGCACGGTGCACCTTTATTTGTTGACGTTCGACCATCCAATATGCTTTTGTGCCTTGGTATAGTGCATCGTACTATGCATAATGTACCTTGGTATAGTGCAGTCTCACCTCCTTGTACTTTTCACCTTACTATGGTGTACTTCCACTATGCACCTTACACATTAGAATGATGTAGTTCCACCATTCACAATGCATTGTATCCTATGGTATGGTGCACTTTCATCACGAATTATGCACATTTCACCCCTGCTATGATGCACTTCCACCATGCACCATGGACAGTGGACCTTTGTAAAGTCAGTTTCCACTATGCACGGTGCACCTTTATTTTTTGTAGTTCGACCATCCAATATGCATTTTGTGCCTTGGTATTGTGCAATCCTACTATGCATAATGTACCTTGGTATAGTGCACTCTCACCTCCTTGTACTTTGCACCTTAGTATGGTCTACGTCCACTACGCACCTGGCACATTAAAATGATGTAGTTCCACCATTTATAATGCAGCTTCCCCTATGATATAGTGTACTTTCATCATGAATTATACGCATTGGACCATGTTATGATTCACTTCCACCATGCATAAATGACTGTGGACATTTGTACAGTGCATTTCAACTGTGCATAGTACACCTTTAGTTTTTGTAGTTTGACCATCCAATATGCATAGTCTGCCTTGGTATAATGCAATTCCACTATGCATAATGTACCTTGGTATAGTGCACTCTCACCTCCTTGTACTTTTCACCTTACTACGGTGTACTTCCACTACGCACCTTACACATTGGAATGATGTAGTTCCACAATTCACAATGCACCGTATCCTATGGTATGGTGCACTTTCATCACGAATTATGCATATTTGACCCTGCTATGATGCACTTCAACCATGCACCATGGACAGTGGACCTTTGTAAACTCAGTTTCCACTATGCACGGTGCACCTTTATTTGTTGAAGTTCGACCATCCAATATGCCTTTCTGCCTTGGTATAGTGCATCGTACTATGCATAATGTACCTTGGTATAGTGTAGTCTCACCTCCTTGTACTTTTCACCTTACTACGGTGTACTTCCACTACGCACCTTACACATTGGAATGATGTAGTTCCACCATTCACAATGCACCGTATCCTATGGTAGGGTGCACTTTCATCACGAATTATGCATATTTGACCCTGCTATGATGCACTTCAACCATGCACCATGGACAGTGGACCTTGGTAAAGTCAGTTTCCACTTTGCATGGTGCACCTTTATTTGTTGAAGTTCGACCATCCAATATGCTTTTGTGATTTGGTATAGTGCATCCTACTATGTATAATGTACCTTGGTATAGTGCACTCTCACCTCCTTGTACTTTTCACCTTACTACGGTGTACTTCCACTATGCACCTTACACATTAGAATGATGTAGTTCCACCATTCGCAATGCACCGAATCCTATGGTATGGTGCACTTTCATCACGAATTATGCACATTTGACCCTGCTATGATGCACTTCCACCATGCACCATGGACAGTGGTCCTTTGTAAAGTCAGTTTCCACTATGCACGGTGCACCTTTATTTGTTGAAGTTCGACCATCCAATATGCTTTTTTGCCTTGGTATAGTGCATCGTACTATGCATAATGTACCTTGGTATAGTGCAGTCTCACCTCCTTGTACTTTTCACCTTACTACGGTGTACTTCCACTACGCACCTTACATATTAGAATGATGTAGTTCCACCATTCACAATGCACCGTATCCTATGGTATGGTGCACTTTCATCACGAATTATGCACATTTCACCCTGCTATGATGCACTTCCACCATGCACCATGGACCTTTGTAAAGTGGACCTTTGTAAAGTCAGTTTCCACTATGCACGGTGCGCCTTTATTTTTTGTAGTTCGACCATCCAATATGCATTTTGTGCCTTGGTATAGTGCAATCCTACTATGCATAATGTACCTTGGTATAGTGCACTCTCACCTCCTTGTACTTTGCACCTTAGTATGGTCTACGTCCACTACGCACCTGGCACATTAAAATGATGTAGTTCCACCATTTACAATGCACCTTCCCCTATGGTATAGTGCACTTTCATCATGAATTATACGCATTGGACCCTGTTATTATTCACTTCCACCATGCATAAATGACTGTGGACATTTGTACAGTGCATTTCAACTGTGCATAGTACACCTTTAGTTTTTGTAGTTTGACCATCCAATATGCATTGTCTGCGTTGGTATAATGCTATTCCCCTATGCATAATGTACCTTGGTATAGTGCACTCTCACCTCCTTGTACTTTTCACTTTACTACGGTGTACTTCCACTACGCACCTTACACATTGGAATGATGTAGTTCCACAATTCACAATGCACCGTATCCTATGGTATGGTGCACTTTCATCACGAATTATGCATATTTGACCCTGCTATGATGCACTTCAACCATGCACCATGGACAGTGGACCTTTGTAAAGTCAGTTTCCACTATGCACGGTGCACCTTTATTTGTTGAAGTTCGACCATCCAATATGCTTTTGTGCCTTGGTATAGTGCATCCTACTATGCATAATGTACCTTGGTATACAGTCTCACCTCCTTGTACTTTTCACTTTACTATGGTGTACTTCCATTACGCACCTTACACATTAGAATGATGTAGCTCCACGATTCACAATGCACCGTATCCTATGGTATGGTGCACTTTCATAACGAATTATGCACATTTCACCCTGCTATGATGCACTTCCACCATGCACCATGGACAGTGGACCTTTGTAAAGTCAGTTTCCACTATGCACGGTGCACCTTTATTTGTTGACGTTCGACCATCCAATATGCTTTTGTGCCTTGGTATAGTGCATCGTACTATGCATAATGTACCTTGGTATAGTGCAGTCTCACCTCCTTGTACTTTTCACCTTACTATGGTGTACTTCCACTATGCACCTTACACATTAGAATGATGTAGTTCCACCATTCACAATGCACTGTATCCTATGGTATGGTGCACTTTCATCACGAATTATGCACATTTCACCCGCTATGATGCACTTCCACCATGCACCATGGACAGTGGACCTTTGTAAAGTCAGTTTCCACTATGCACGGTGCACCTTTATTTTTTGTAGTTCGACCATCCAATATGCATTTTGTGCCTTGGTATTGTGCAATCCTACTATGCATAATGTACCTTGGTATAGTGCACTCTCACCTCCTTGTACTTTGCACCTTAGTATGGTCTACGTCCACTACGCACCCGGCACATTAAAATGATGTAGTTCCACCATTTATAATGCAGCTTCCCCTATGATATAGTGTACTTTCATCATGAATTATACGCATTGGACCATGTTATGATTCACTTCCACCATGCATAAATGATTGTGGACATTTGTATAAGGTGCATTTCAACCGTGCATAGTACACCTTTAGTTTTTGTAGTTTGACCATCCAATATGCATAGTCTGCCTTGGTATAATGCAATTCCACTATGCATAATGTACCTTGGTATAGTGCACTCTCACCTCCTTGTACTTTTCACCTTACTACGGTGTACTTCCACTACGCACCTTACACATTGGAATGATGTAGTTCCACAATTCACAATGCACCGTATCCTATGGTATGGTGCACTTTCATCACGAATTATGCATATTTGACCCTGCTATGATGCACTTCAACCATGCACCATGGACAGTGGACCTTTGTAAACTCAGTTTCCACTATGCACGGTGCACCTTTATTTGTTGAAGTTCGACCATCCAATATGCCTTTCTGCCTTGGTATAGTGCATCGTACTATGCATAATGTACCTTGGTATAGTGTAGTCTCACCTCCTTGTACTTTTCACCTTACTACGGTGTACTTCCACTACGCACCTTACACATTGGAATGATGTAGTTCCACCATTCACAATGCACCGTATCCTATGGTAGGGTGCACTTTCATCACGAATTATGCATATTTGACCCTGCTATGATGCACTTCAACCATGCACCATGGACAGTAGACCTTGGTAAAGTCAGTTTCCACTTTGCATGGTGCACCTTTATTTGTTGAAGTTCGACCATCCAATATGCTTTTGTGATTTGGTATAGTGCATCCTACTATGTATAATGTACCTTGGTATAGTGCACTCTCACCTCCTTGTACTTTTCACCTTACTACGGTGTACTTCCACTATGCACCTTACACATTAGAATGATGTAGTTCCACCATTCGCAATGCACCGAATCCTATGGTATGGTGCACTTTCATCACGAATTATGCACATTTGACCCTGCTATGATGCACTTCCACCATGCACCATGGACAGTGGACCTTTGTAAAGTCAGTTTCCACTATGCACGGTGCACCTTTATTTGTTGAAGTTCGACCATCCAATATGCTTTTGTGCCTTGGTATAGTGCATCGTACTATGCATAATGTACCTTGGTATAGTGCAGTCTCACCTCCTTGTACTTTTCACCTTACTACGGTGTACTTCCACTACGCACCTTACATATTAGAATGATGTAGTTCCACCATTCACAATGCACCGTATCCTATGGTATGGTGCACTTTCATCACGAATTATGCACATTTCACCCTGCTATGATGCACTTCCACCATGCACCATGGACAGTGGACCTTTGTAAAGTCAGTTTCCACTATGCACGGTGCGCCTTTATTTTTTGTAGTTCGACCATCCAATATGCATTTTGTGCCTTGGTATAGTGCAATCCTACTATGCATAATGTACCTTGGTATAGTGCACTCTCACCTCCTTGTACTTTGCACCTTAGTATGGTCTACGTCCACTACGCACACGGCACATTAAAATGATGTAGTTCCACCATTTACAATGCACCTTCCCCTATGGTATAGTGCACTTTCATCATGAATTATACGCATTGGACCCTGTTATGATTCACTTCCACCATGCATAAATGACTGTGGACATTTGTATAGTGCATTTCAACTGTGCATAGTACACCTTTAATTTTTGTAGTTTGACCATCCAATATGCATTGTCTGCCTTGGTATAATGCAATTCCACTATGCATAATGTACCTTGGTATAGTGCATTCTCACCTCCTTGTACTTTTCACCTTACTACGGTGTACTTCCACTACGCACCTTACACATTAGAATGATGTAGTTCGACCATTCACAATACACCGTATCCTATTGTATGGTGCACTTTCATCACGAATTATGCATATTTGACCCTGCTATGATGCACTTCAACCATGCACCATGGACAGTGGACCTTTGTAAAGTCAGTTTCCACTATGCACGGTGCACCTTTATTTGTTGAAGTTCGACCATCCAATATGCTTTTGTGCCTTGGTATAGTGCATCCTACTATGCATAATGTACCTTGGTATAGTGCAGTCTCACCTCCTTGTACTTTTCACCTTACTACGGTGTACTTCCACTACGCACCTTACACATTAGAATGATGTAGTTCCACCATTCACAATACACCGTATCCTATGGTATGGTGCACTTTCATCACGAATTATGCACATTTCAACCTGCTATGATGAATTCCACCATGCACCATGGACAGTGGACCTTTGTAAAGTCAGTTTCCACTATGCACTGTGCACCTTTATTTTTTGTAGTTCGACCATCCAATATGCATTTTGTGCCTTGGTATTGTGCAATCCTACTATGCATAATGTACCTTGGTATAGTGCACTCTCACCTCCTTATACTTTGCACCTTAGTATGGTCTACGTCCAATACGCACCTGGCACATTAAAATGATGTAGTTCCACCATTTGCAATGCACCTTCCCCTATGGTATAGTGCACTTTCATCATGAATTATACGCATTGGACCCTGTTATGATTCACTTCCACCATGCATAAATGACTGTGGACATTTGTATAGTGCATTTCAACTGTGCATAGTACACCTTTAATTTTTGTAGTTTGACCATCGAATATGCATTATCTTCCTTGGTATAATGTAATTCCACTATGCATAATGTACCTTGGTATAGTGCACTCTCACCTCCTTGTACTTTTCACCTTAATACGGTGTACTTCCACTACGCACCTTACACATTGGAATGATGTAGTTCCACCATTCACAATGCACCGTATCCTATGGTATGGTGCACTTTCATCACGAATTATGCATATTTGACCCTCGCTATGATGCACTTCAACCATGCACCATGGACAATGGACCTTTGTAAAGTCAGTTTCCACTATGCACGGTGCACCTTTATTTGTTGAAGTTCGACCATCCAATATGCTTTTGTGCCTTGGTATAGTGCATCCTACTATGCATAATGTACCTTGGTATAGTGCAGTCTCACCTCCTTGTACTTTTCACCTTACTACGGTGTACTTCCACTACGCACCTTACACATTAGAATGATGTAGTTCCACCATTCACAATACACCGTATCCTATAGTATGGTGCACTTTCATCACGAATTATGCACATTTCAACCTGCTATGATGAATTCCACCATGCACCATGGACAGTGGACCTTTGTAAAGTCAGTTTCCACTATGCACGGTGCACCTTTATTTTTTGTAGTTCGACCATACAATATTCATTTTGTGCCTTGGTATAGTGCAATTCTACTATGCATAACGTACCTTCGTATAGTGCACTCTCACCTCCTTGTACTTTGCACGTTAGTATGGTCTACGTCCACTACGCACCTGGCACGTTAAAATGATGTAGTTCCACCATTTACAATGCACCTTCCCCTATGGTATAGTGCACTTTCATCATGAATTATACGCATTGGACCCTATTATGATTCACTTCCACCATGCATAAATGACTATGGACATTTGTACAGTGCATTTCAACTTTGCATAGTACACCTTTAATTTTTGTAGTTTGACCATCCAATATGCATTGTCTGCCTTGGTATAATGCAATTCCACTATGCATAATGTACCTTGGTATACTGCAGTCTCACCTCCTTGTACGTTTCACCTTACTACGGTGTACTTCCACTACGCACCTTACACATTAGAATGATGTAGTTCCACCATTCACAATGCACCGTACCCTATGGTATGGTGCACTTTCATCACGAATTATGCACAGTTGACCATGGTATGACGCACTTCAACCATGCACCATGGACCGTGGACGTTTGTAAAGTCAATTTCTACTATGCATAGTGCAGCTTTATTTTTTATAGTTTGACCATCCAATATTCATTTTGTGCCTTGGTATAGTGCAATTCCACAATGCATAATGTACCTTGCTATAGTGCACTGTCATCTCCTTGTACTTTGCACCAAATTATGGTGTACTTCAACTACGCACCTTGCATATTAGAATGATGAAGTTCCACCATTCATAATGCACCGTGCCCTATGGTATGGTGCACTTTCATCATGCATTATGCACATTGGACCCTATTATGATTCACTTCCACCATGCATCAATGATTGTGGACCTTTGTACAGTGAATTTCAACTGTCCGTAGTACAACTTAAAATTTTGTAGTTTGACCAGCAATATGCATTGTGTGCCTTAGTATAGTGTAATTCCACTATGCATAATGTACCTTGGTATAGTGCAGTCTCCCCTCCTTGTACTTTTCACCTTACTACTGTGTACTTCCACTATGCAACTAGCATATTAGAATGATGTAGTTCCACCATTCACAATGCAAAGTACCCTATGGTATGGTGCACTTTCATAATGAATTATGCACATTTGACCCTGGTATGATGAACTTCAACCATGCACCATGGATAGTGGACCTTTTTAAAGTCAATTTCCACTATGCATAGTGCAGCTTTATTTTTTGTAGTTCGACTATCAAATATGCATTTTGTGACTTGGGATAGTGCAATTCCACTATGCATAATGTACCTTGGTATAGAACACTCTCACCTCCTTGTACTTTGCACCAAAGTATGGTGTACTTCCCCTATGCACCTTGCACATTAGAATGATGTAGTTCCACCATTGAGAATGCATGGTGCCCTATGGTATGGTGCACTGTCATAATGAATTATGCACATTTGACCCTGGTATGATGCACATCAACCATGCACCATGGACAGTGGACCTTTGTAAAGTCAATTTCCACTATGCATCGTGCACCTTTATTTTTTGTAGTTTGACCATCGAATATGCATTTGTGCCTTGGTATAGTGCATTTCCACTATGCATAACGTACCATGGTAGAGTTCTCTCTCACGTCCTTGTACTTTACACCAAAGTATGGCGTACTTCTACTACGCACCTTGCACAGTAGAATGATTTAGTTCCACCATTAAGAATGCACAGTGCCCTATGGTATGGTGCACTTTCATCATGAATTATGCACATTTGACCCTGGTATGATGCACTTCAACCATGCACCATGGACCGTGGAGCTTTGTTAAGTAAATTTCCATTATGCACAGTGCACCATTATTTTTTGTAGTTCGACCTTCAAATATGCATTTTTTGCCTTGGTATAGTGCAATTCCACTATGCATAATGTACCTTGGTATAGTACACTCTCACCTCCTTGTAATTTGCACCAGAGTATGGTGTACTTCCCCTATGCACCTTGCACATTAGAATTACGTAGTTCCACCATTGAGAATGCACGGTGCCCTATGGTATGGTGCACTTTCATCATGAATTATGCACATTTGACCCTGGTATGATACACTTCAACCATGAACCATGGACAGTGGACCTTTGTAAACTCAATTTCCACTATGCACAGTGCAACTTTATTTTTTGTAGTTCGACCATCCAATATACATTTTGTGCCTTGGTACAGTGCATTTCAACTATGCATAACGTACCTTGGTATAGTGCTCTCTCACCTCCATGTACTTTGCATGAACATATGGTGTACTTCCACTATGCACCTTGCACATTAGAATGATGAAGTTCCACCATTCACAAAGCACCATGCCCTATGGTATGGTGCACTTTCATAATGAATTATGCACATTTGACCCTGGTATGATGCACTTCAACAATGCACCATGGCCAGTGGACCTTTTTGAAGTCAATTTCCACTATGCACAGTGCACTTTTATTTTTTGTAGTTCGACCATCCAATATGCATATTGTACCTTTGTATAATGCAAGTCCACTATGTATAATGTACCTTGCTATAGTGCACTCTCACCTCCTTGTACTTTGCACCAAAGTATGGTGTACTTCCCTTATGCACCTTGCACATTAGAATGATGTAGTTCCACCATTGAGAATGCATGGTGGCCTATGGTATGGTGCACTGTCATAATGAATTATGCACATTTGACCCTGGTATGATGCACATCAACCATGCACCATGGACAGTGGACCTTTGTAAAGTCAATTTCAACTATGCATCGTGCACCTTTATTTTGTGTAGTTCGACCATCCAATATGCATTTGTGCCTTGGTATAGTGCATTTCCACTATGTATAACGTACCATGGTAGAGTTCTCTCTCACGTCCTTGTACTTTGCACCAAAGTATTGCGTACTTCTACTACGTACCTTGCACAGTAGAATGATGTAGTTCCACCATTGAGAATGCACAGTGCCCTTTGGTATGGTGCACATTCATCATGAATTATGCACATTTGACCCTGGTATGATACACTTCAACCATGAACCATGGACAGTGGACCTTTGTAAACTCAATTTCCACTATGCACAGTGCACCTTTTTTTTGTAGTTCGACCATCCAATATGCATTTTGTGCCTTGGTATAGTGCATTTCCACTATGCATAACGTACCTTGGTATAGTGCTCTCTCACTTCCATGTACTTTGCACGAACATATGGTGTACTTCCACTATGCACCTTGCCCATTAGAATGATGAAGTTCCACCATTCACAAAGCACCGTGCCCTATGGTATGGTGCACTTTCATAATGAATTATGCACATTTGACCCTGGTATGATGCACTTCAACAATGCACCATGGACAGTGGACCTTTTGAAGTCAATTTGCACTATGCACTGTGCACTTTTATTTTTTGTAGTTCGACCATCCAATATGCATATTGTACCTTTGTATAATGCAAGTCCACTATGTATAATGTACCTTGCTATAGTGCACTCTCACCTCCTTGTACTTTGCACCAAAGTATGGTGTACTTCCACTATGCACCTTGGACATTAGAATGATGAAGTTCCACTATTCCCAAAGCATCGTGCCCTATGGTATGGTGCACTTTTGATAATGAATTATGCACATTTGACCCTGGTATGATGCACTTCAACCATGCACCATGGACAGTGGACCTTTGTAAAGTCAATTTCCACTATGCATCGTGCACCTTTATTGTTTGTAGTTTGACCATCCAATATGCATTTGTGCCTTGGTATAGTGCATTTCCACTATGCATAACGTACCATGGTAGAGTTCTCTCTCACGTCCTTGTACTTTACACCAAAGTATGGCGTACTTCTACTACGCACCTTGCACGGTAGAATGATGTAGTTCCACCATTGAGAATGCACAGTGCCCTATGGTATGGGGCTCTTTCATCATGAATTATGCACATTTGACCCTGGTATGATGCACTTCAACCATGCACCATGGACCGTGGAGCTTTGTTAAGTAAATTTCCATTATGCACAGTGCACCTTTGTTTTTTGTAGTTCGACCTTCAAATATGCATTTTGTGCCTTCGTATAGTGCAATTCCACTATGCATAATGTACCTTGGTATAGTACACTATCACCTCCTTGTAATTTGCACCAAAGTATGCTGTACTTCCCCTATGCACCTTGCACATTAGAATGACGTAGTTCCACCATTGAGAATGCACGGTGCCCTATGGTATGGTGCACTTTCATCATGAATTTTGCACATTTGACCCTGGTATAATACACTTCAACCATGAACCATGGACAGTGGACCTTTGTAAACTCAATTTCCACTATGCACCGTGCACCTTTATTTTTTGTAGTTCGACAATCCAATATGCATTTTGTGCCTTGGTATAGTGCATTTCCACTATGCATAACAGACCTTGGTATAGTGCTCTCTCTCCTCCATGTACTTTGCACCAACGTATGGTGTACTTCCACTATGCACCTTGCACATTAGAATGATGAAGTTCCACCATTCACAAAGCACCGTGCCCTATGGTATGGTTCACTTTCATAATGAATTATGCACATTTGACCCCGGTATGATGCACTTCAACCATGCACCATGGACGGTGGACCTTTTTGAAGTCAATTTCCACTATGCATAGTGCACTTTTATTTTTTGTAGTTCGACCATCCAATATGCATATTGTACCTTTGTATAATGCAAGTCCACTATGTATAATGTACCTTGCTATAGTGCACTCTCACCTCCTTGTACTTTGCACCAAAGTATGGTGTACTTCCACTATGCACCTTGGACATTAGAATGATGAAGTTCCACTATTCCCAAAGCATCGTGCCCTATGGTATGGTACACTTTTGATAATGAATTATGCACATTTGACCCTGGTATGATGCACTTCAACCATGCACCATGGACAGTGGACCTTTGTAAAGTCAATTTCCACTATGCATCGTGCACCTTTATTGTTTGTAGTTCGGCCATCCAATATGCATTTGTGCCTTGGTATAGTGCATTTCCACTATGCATAACGTACCTAGGTATAGTGCTCTCTCACCTCCATGTACTTTGCACCAACGTATGGTGTACTTCAACTATGCACCTTGCACATTAGAATGATGAAGTTCCACCATTCACAAAGCACCGTGCCCTATGGTATGGTTCACTTTCATAATGAATTATGCACATTTGACCCTGGTATGATGCACTTCAACCATGCACCATGGACAGTGGACCTTTTTGAAGTCAATTTCCACTATGCATAGTGCACTTTTATTTTTTGTAGTTCGACCATCCAATATGCATATTGTACCTTTGTATAATGCAAGTCCACTATGTATAATGTACCTTGCTATAGTGCACTCTCACCTCCTTGTACTTTGCAGCAAAGTATGGTGTACTTCCACTATGCACCTTGGACATTAGAATGATGAAGTTCCACTATTCCCAAAGCATCGTGCCCTATTGTATGGTGCACTTTTGATAATGAATTATGCACATTTGACCCTGGTATGATGCACTTCAACCATGCACCATGGACAGTGGACCTTTGTAAAGTCAGTTTCCACTATGCATCGTGCACCTTTATTGTTTGTAGTTTGACCATCCAATATGCATTTGTGCCTTGGTATAGTGCATTTCCACTATGCATAACGTACCATGGTAGAGTTCTCTCTCACGTCCTTGTACTTTACACCAAAGTATGGCGTACTTCTACTACGCACCTTGCACAGTAGAATGATGTAGTTCCACCATTGAGAATGCACAGTGCCCTATGGTATGGTGCTCTTTCATAATGAATTATGCACATTTGACCCTGGTATGATGCACTTCAACCATGCACCATGGACCGTGGAGCTTTGTTAAGTAAATTTCCATTATGCACAGTGCACCTTTGTTTTTTGTAGTTCGACCATCCAATATGCATATTGTACCGTTGTATAATGCAAGTCCACTATGTATAATGTACCTTGCTATAGTGCACTCTCACCTCCTTGTACTTTGCAGCAAAGTATGGTGTACTTCCACTATGCACCTTGGACATTAGAATGACGTAGTTCCACCATTGAGAATGCACGGTGCCCTATGGTATGGTGCACTTTCATCATGAATTATGCACATTTGACCCTGGTATGATACACTTCAACCATAAACCATGGACAGTGGACCTTTGTAAACTCAATTTCCACTATGCACAGTGCACCTTTATTTTTTGTAGTTCTACAATCCAATATGCATTTTGTGCCTTGGTATAGTGCATTTCCACTATGCATAACGTACCTTGGTATAGTGCTCTCTCACCTCCATGTACTTTGCACCAACGTATGGTGTACTTCCACTATGCACCTTGCACATTAGAATGATGAAGTTCCACCATTCACAAAGCACCGTGCCCTATGGTATGGTTCACTTTCATAATGAATTATGCACATTTGACCCTGGTATGATGCACTTCAACCATGCACCATGGACGGTGGACCTTTTTGAAGTCAATTTCCACTATGCATAGTGCACTTTTATTTTTTGTAGTTCGACCATCCAATATGCATATTGTACCTTTGTATAATGCAAGTCCACTATGTATAATGTACCTTGCTATAGTGCACTCTCACCTCCTTGTACTTTGCAGCAAAGTATGGTGTACTTCCACTATGCACCTTGGACATTAGAATGATGAAGTTCCACTATTCCCAAAGCATCGTGCCCTATGGTATGGTGCACTTTTGATAATGAATTATGCACATTTGACCCTGGTATGATGCACTTCAACCATGCACCATGGACGGTGGACCTTTGTAAAGTCAATTTCCACTATGCATCGTGCACCTTTATTGTTTGTAGTTCGACCATCCAATATGCATTTGTGCGTTGGTATAGTGCATTTCCACTATGCATAACGTACCATGGTAGAGTTCTCTCTCACGTCCTTGTACTTTACACCAAAGTATGGCGTACTTCTACTACGCACCTTGCACAGTAGAATGATGTAGTTCCACCATTGAGAATGCATAGTGCCCTATGGTATGGTGCACTTTCATCATGAATTATGCACATTTGACCCTGGTATGATGCACTTCAACCATGCACCATGGACCGTGGAGCTTTGTTAAGTAAATTTCCATTATGCACGGTGCACCTTTGTTTTTTGTAGTTCGACCTTCAAATATGCATTTTGTGCTTTCGTATAGTGCAATTCCACTATGCATAATGTACCTTGGTATAGTACACTCTCACCTCCTTGTAATTTGCACCAAAGTATGGTGTACTTCCCCTATGCACCTTGGACATTAGAATGATGAAGTTCCACTATTCCCAAAGCATCGTGCCCTATTGTATGGTGCACTTTTGATAATGAATTATGCACATTTGACCCTGGTATGATGCACTTCAACCATGCACCATGGACAGTGGACCTTTGTAAAGTCGGGGTCCACTATGCATCGTGCACCTTTATTGTTTGTAGTTTGACCATCCAATATGCATTTGTGCCTTGGTATAGTGCATTTCCACTATGCATAACGTACCATGGTAGAGTTCTCTCTCACGTCCTTGTACTTTACACCAAAGTATGGCGTACTTCTACTACGCACCTTGCACAGTAGAATGATGTAGTTCCACCATTGAGAATGCACAAGTGCCCTATGGTATGGTGCTCTTTCATAATGAATTATGCACATTTGACCCTCGGTATGATGCACTTCAACCATGCACCATGGACCGTGGAGCTTTGTTAAGTAAATTTCCATTATGCATGGTGCACCTTTGTTTTTTGTAGTTCGACCATCCAATATGCATATTGTACCGTTGTATAATGCAAGTCCACTATGTATAATGTACCTTGCTATAGTGCACTCTCACCTCCTTGTACTTTGCAAGCAAAGTATGGTGTACTTCCACTATGCACCTTGGACATTAGAATGACGTAGTTCCACCATTGAGAATGCACGGTGCCCTATGGTATGGTGCACTTTCATCATGAATTATGCACATTTGACCCTGGTATGATACACTTCAACCATAAACCATGGACAGTGGACCTTTGTAAACTCAATTTCCACTATGCACAGTGCACCTTTATTTTTTGTAGTTCTACAATCCAATATGCATTTTGTGCCTTGGTATAGTGCATTTCCACTATGCATAACGTACCTTGGTATAGTGCTCTCTCACCTCCATGTACTTTGCACCAACGTATGGTGTACTTCCACTATGCACCTTGCACATTAGAATGATGAAGTTCCACCATTCACAAAGCACCGTGCCCTATGGTATGGTTCACTTTCATAATGAATTATGCACATTTGACCCTAGTATGATGCACTTCAACCATGCACCATGGACAGTGGACCTTTTTGAAGTCAATTTCCACTATGCATAGTGCACTTTTATTTTTTGTAGTTCGACCATCCAATATGCATATTGTACCTTTGTATAATGCAAGTCCACTATGTATAATGTACCTTGCTATAGTGCACTCTCACCTCCTTGTACTTTGCAGCAAAGTATGGTGTACTTCCACTATGCACCTTGGACATTAGAATGATGAAGTTCCACTATTCCCAAAGCATCGTGCCCTATGGTATGGTGCACTTTTGATAATGAATTATGCACATTTGACCCTGGTATGATGCACTTCAACCATGCACCATGGACCGTGGACCTTTGTAAAGTCAATTTCCACTATGCATCGTGCACCTTTATTGTTTGTAGTTCGACCATCCAATATGCATTTGTGCCTTGGTATAGTGCATTTCCACTATGCATAACGTACCATGGTAGAGTTCTCTCTCACGTCCTTGTACTTTACACCAAAGTATGGCGTACTTCTACTACGCACCTTGCACAGTAGAATGATGTAGTTCCACCATTGAGAATGCATAGTGCCCTATGGTATGGTGCACTTTCATCATGAATTATGCACATTTGACCCTGGTATGATGCACTTCAACCATGCACCATGGACCGTGGAGCTTTGTTAAGTAAATTTCCATTATGCACAGTGCACCTTTGTTTTTTGTAGTTCGACCTTCAAATATGCATTTTGTGCTTTCGTATAGTGCAATTCCACTATGCATAATGTACCTTGGTATAGTACACTCTCACCTCCTTGTAATTTGCACCAAAGTATGGTGTACTTCCCCTATGCACCTTGCACATTAGAATGACGTAGTTCCACCATTGAGAATGCACGGTGCCCTATGGTATGGTGCACTTTCATCATGAATTATGCACATTTGACCCTGGTATGATACACTTCAACCATGAACCATGGACAGTGGACCTTTGTAAACTCAATTTCCACTATGCACAATGCACCTTTATTTTTTGTAGTTCTACAATCCAATATGCATTTTGTGCCTTGGTATAGTGCATTTCCACTATGCATAACGTACCTTGGTATAGTGCTCTCTCACCTCCATGTACTTTGCACCAACGTATGGTGTACTTCCACTATGCACCTTGCACATTAGAATGATGAAGTTCCACCATTCACAAAGCACCGTGCCCTATGGTATGGTTCACTTTCATAATGAATTATGCACATTTGACCCCGGTATGATGCACTTCAACCATGCACCATGGACGGTGGACCTTTTTGAAGTCAATTTCCACTATGCACAAGTGCACTTTTATTTTTTGTAGTTCGACCATCCAATATGCATATTGTACCTTTGTATAATGCAAGTCCACTATGTATAATGTACCTTGCTATAGTGCACTCTCACCTCCTTGTACTTTGCACCAAAGTATGGTGTACTTCCACTATGCACCTTGGACATTAGAATGATGAAGTTCCACTATTCACAAAGCATCGTGCCCTATGGTATGGTGCACTTTCATAATGAATTATGCACATTTGACCCTGGTATGATGCACTTCAACCATGCACCATGGACAGTGGACCTTTGTAAAGTCAATTTCCACTATGCATCGTGCACCTTTATTGTTTGTAGTTCGACCATCCAATATGCATTTGTGCCTTGGTATAGTGCATTTCCACTATGCATAACGTACCATGGTAGAGTTCTCTCTCACGTCCTTGTACTTTACACCAAAGTATGGCGTACTTCTACTACGCACCTTGCACAGTAGAATGATGTAGTTCCACCATTGAGAATGCACAGTGCCCTATGGTATGGTGCACTTTCATCATGAATTATGCACATTTGACCCTGGTATGATGCACTTCAACCATGCACCATGGACCGTGGAGCTTTGTTAAGGAAATTTCCATTATGCACAGTGCACCTTTGTTTTTTGTAGTTCGACCTTCAAATATGCATTTTGTGCCTTGGTATAGTGCAATTCCACTATGCATAATGTACCTTGGTATAGTACACTCTCACCTCCTTGTAATTTGCACCAAAGTATGGTGTACTTCCCCTATGCACCTTGCACATTAGAATGACGTAGTTCCACCATTGAGAATGCACGGTGCCCTATGGTATGGTGCACTTTCATCATGAATTATGCACATTTGACCCTGGTATGATACACTTCAACCATGAACCATGGACAGTGGACCTTTGTAAACTCAATTTCCACTATGCACAGTGCACCTTTATTTTATGTAGTTCTACAATCCAATATGCATTTTGTGCCTTGGTATAGTGCATTTCCACTATGCATAACGTACCTTGGTATAGTGCTCTCTCACCTCCATGTACTTTGCACCAACGTATGGTGTACTTCCACTATGCACCTTGCACATTAGAATGATGAAGTTCCACCATTGAGAATGCACAGTGCCCTATGGTATGGTGCACTTTCATCATGAATTATGCACATTTGACCCTGGTATGATGCACTTCAACCATGCACCATGGACCGTGGAGCTTTGTTAAGGAAATTTCCATTATGCACAGTGCACCTTTGTTTTTTGTAGTTCGACCTTCAAATATGAATTTTGTGCCTTGGTATAGTGCAATTCCACTATGCATAATGTACCTTGGTAAAGTACACTCTCACCTCCTTGTAATTTGCACCAAAGTATGGTGTACTTCCCCTATGCACCTTGCACATTAGAATGACATAGTTCCACCATTGAGAATGCACGGTGCCCTATGGTATGGTGCACTTTCATCATGAATTATGCACATTTGACCCTCGGTATGATACACTTCAACCATGAACCATGGACAGTGGACCTTTGTAAACTCAATTTCCACTATGCACAGTGCACCTTTATTTTATGTAGTTCTTCAATCCAATATGCATTTTGTGCCTTGGTATAGTGCATTTCCACTATGCATAACGTACCTTGGTATAGTGCTCTCTCACCTCCATGTACTTTGCACCAACGTATGGTGTACTTCCACTATGCACCTTGCACATTAGAATGATGAAGTTCCACCATTCACAAAGCACCGTGCCCTATGGTATGGTTCACTTTCATAATGAATTATGCACATTTGACCCTGGTATGATGGACTTCAACCATGCACCATGGACAGTGGACCTTTTTGAAGTCAATTTCCACTATGCACAGTGCACTTTTATTTTTTGTAGTTCGACCATGCAATATGCATATTGTACCTTTGTATAATGCAAGTCCACTATGTATAATGTACCTTGCTATAGTGCACTCTCACCTCCTTGTACTTTGCACCAAAGTATGGTGTACTTCCACTATGCACCTTGGACATTATAATGATGAAGTTCCACTATTCACAAAGCATCGTGCCCTATGGTATGGTGCACTTTCATAATGAATTATGCACATTTGACCCTGGTATGATGCACTTCAACCATGCACCATGGACGGTGGACCTTTGTAAAGTCAATTTCCACTATGCATCGTGCACCTTTATTGTTTGTAGTTGGACCATCCAATATGCATTTGTGCCTTGGTATAGTGCATTTCCACTATGCATAACGTACCATGGTAGAGTTCTCTCTCACGTCCTTGTACTTTACACCAAAGTATGGCGTACTTCTACTACGCACCTTGCACAGTAGAATGATGTAGTTCCACCATTGAGAATGCACGGTGCCCTATGGTATGGTGCACTTTCATCATGAATTATGCACATTTGACCCTGGTATGATGCACTTCAACCATGCACCATGGACCGTGGAGCTTTGTTAAGTAAATTTCCATTATGCACAGTGCACCTTTGTTTTTTGTAGTTCGACCTTCAAATATGAATTTTGTGCCTTGGTATAGTGCAATTCCACTATGCATAATGTACCTTGGTAAAGTACACTCTTACCTCCTTGTAATTTGCACCAAAGTATGGTGTACTTCCCCTATGCACCTTGCACATTAGAATGACGTAGTTCCACCATTGAGAATGCACGGTGCCCTATGGTATGGTGCACTTTCATCATGAATTATGCACATTTGACCCTGGTATGATGCACTTCAACCATGCACCATGGACCGTGGAGCTTTGTTAAGTAAATTTCCATTATGCACGAGTGCACCTTTGTTTTTTGTAGTTCGACCTTCAAATATGAATTTTGTGCCTTGGTATAGTGCAATTCCACTATGCATAATGTACCTTGGTAAAGTACACTCTCACCTCCTTGTAATTTGCACCAACGTATGGTGTACTTCCACTATGCACCTTGCACATTAGAATGATGAAGTTCCACCATTCACAAAGCACCGTGCCCTATGGTATGGTTCACTTTCACAATGAATTATGCACATTTGACCCTGGTATGATGCACTTCAACCATGCACCATGGACAGTGGACCTTTTTTAAGTCAATTTCCACTATGCACTGTGCACTTTTATTTTTTGTAGTTCGACCATCCAATATGCATATCGTACCTTTGTATAATGCAAGTCCACTATGTATAATGTACCTTGCTATAGTGCACTCTCACCTCCTTGTACTTTGCACCAAAGTATGGTGTACTTCCCCTATGCACCTTGCACATTAGAATGATGTAGTTCCACCATTGAGAATGCATGGTGGCCTATGGTATGGTGCACTGTCATAATGAATTATGCACATTTGACCCTGGTATGATGCACATCAACCATGCACCATGGACAGTGGACCTTTGTAAAGTCAATTTCAACTATGCATCGTGCACCTTTATTTTGTGTAGTTCGACCATCCAATATGCATTTGTGCCTTGGTATAGTGCATTTCCACTATGTATAACGTACCATGGTAGAGTTCTCTCTCACGTCCTTGTACTTTGCACCAAAGTATTGCGTACTTCTACTACGTACCTTGCACAGTAGAATGATGTAGTTCCACCATTGAGAATGCACAGTGCCCTATGGTATGGTGCACATTCATCATGAATTATGCACATTTGACCCTGGTATGATACACTTCAACCATGAACCATGGACAGTGGACCTTTGTAATCTCAATTTCCACTATGCACAGTGCACCTTTTTTTTGTAGTTCGACCATCCAATATGCATTTTGTGCCTTGGTATAGTCCATTTCCACTATGCATAACGTACCTTGGTATAGTGCTCTCTCACCTCCATGTACTTTGCACAAAAGTATGGTGTACTTCCAGTATGCACCTTGGACATTAGAATGATGAAGTTCCACCATTCACAAAGCATCGTGCCCTATGGTATGGTGCACTTTCATAATGAATTATGCACATTTGACCCTGGTATGATGCACCTCAACCATGCACCATGGACAGTGGACCTTTGTAAAGTCAATTTCCACTATGCATCGTGCACCTTTATTTTCTGTAGTTTGACCATCGAATATGCATTTGTGCCTTGGTATAGTGCATTTCCACTATGCATAACATACCATGGTAGAGTTCTCTCTCAAGTCCTTGTACTTTACACCAAAGTATGGCGTACTTCTACTACACACCTTGCACAGTAGAATGACGTAGTTCCACCATTGAGAATGCACAGTGCCCTATGGTATGGTGCACTTTCATCATGAATTATGCACATTTGACCCTGGTATGATGCACTTCAACCATGCACCATGGACCGTGGAGCTTTGTTAAGTAAATTTCCATTATGCACGGTGCACCTTTGTTTTTTGTAGTTCGACCTTCAAATATGCATTTTGTGCCTTGGTATAGTGCAATTCCACTATGCATAATGTACCTTGGTATAGTACACTCTCACCTCCTTGTAATTTGCACCAAAGTATGGTGTACTTCCCCTATGCATCTTGCACATTAGAATGACGTAGTTCCACCATTGAGAATGCACGGTGCCCTATGGTATGGTGCAGTTTCATCATGAATTATGCACATTTGACCCTGGTATGATACACTTCAACCATGAACCATGGACAGTGGACCTTTGTAAACTCAATTTCCACTATGCACAGTGCACCTTTATTTTTTGTAGTTCGACAATCCAATATGCATTTTGTGCCTTGGTATAGTGCATTTCCACTATGCATAACGTACCTTGGTATAGTGCTCTCTCACCTCAATGTACTTTGCACCAACGTATGGTATACTTCCACTATGCACCTTGCACATTAGAATGATGAAGTTCCACCATTCACAAAGCATCGTGCCCTATGGTATGGTGCACTTTCATAATGAATTATGCACATTTGACCCTGGTATGATGCACTTCAACAATGCACCATGGACAGTGGACCTTTTTGAAGTCAATTTCCACTATGCACAGTGCTCTTTTATTTTTTGTAGTTCGACCATCCAATATGCATATTGTACCTATGTATAATGCAAGTCCACTATGTATAATGTACCTTGCTATAGTGCACTCTCACCTCCTTGTACTTTGCACCAAAGTATGGTGTACTTCCCCTATGCACCTTGCACATTAGAATGATGTAGTTCCACCATTGAGAATGCATGGTGCCCTATGGTATGGTGCACTGTCATAATGAATTATGCACATTTGACCCTGGTATGATGCACATCAACCATGCACCATGGACAGTGGACCTTTGTAAAGTCAATTTCAACTATGCATCGTGCATCTTTATTTTTTGTAGTTCGACCATCCAATATGCATTTGTGCCTTGGTATAGTGCATTTCCACTATGTATAACGTACCATGGTAGAGTTCTCTCTCACGTCCTTGTACTTTGCACCAAAGTATTGCGTACTTCTACTACGTACCTTGCACAGTAGAATGATGTAGTTCCACCATTGAGAATGCACAGTGCCCTATGGTATGGTGCACATTCATCATGAATTAGGCACATTTGACCCTGGTATGATGCACTTCAACCATGCACCATGGACCGTGGAGCATTGTTAATTAAATTTCCATTTTGCACAGTGCACCTTTGTTTTTTGTAGTTCGACCATCAAATATTCATTTTGTGCCTTGGTATAGTGCAATTCCACTATGCATAATGTACCTTGGTATAGTACACTCTCACCTCTTTGTAATATGCACCAAAGTATGGTGTACTTCCCCTATGCACCTTGCACATTAGAATGACGTAGTTCCACCATTAGAATGACGTAGTTCCACCATTGAGAATGCATGGTGCCCTATGGTATGGTGCACTTTCATAATGAATTACGCACATTTGACCCTGGTATGATACACTTCAACCATGAACCATGGACAGTGGACCTTTGTAAAGTCAATTTCCACTATGCACAGTGCACCTTTTTTTTGTAGTTCGACCATCCAATATGCATTTTGTGCCTTGGTATAGTGCATTTCCACTATGCATAACGTACCTTGGTATAGTGCTCTCTCATCTACATGTACTTTGCACCAAAGTATGGTGTACTTCCAGTATGCACCATGGACATTAGAATGATGAAGTTCCACCATTCACAAAGCATCGTGCCCTATGGTATGGTGCACTTTCATAATGAATTATGCACATTTGACCCTGGTATGATGCACTTCAACAATGCACCATGGACAGTGGACCTTTTTGAAGTCAATTTCCACTATGCACAGTGCTCTTTTATTTTTTGTAGTTCGACCATCCAATATGCATATTGTACCTTTGTATAATGCAAGTCCACTATGTATAATGTACCTTGCTATAGTGCACTCTCACCTCCTTGTACTTTGCACCAAAGTATGGTGTACTTCCCCCTATGCACCTTGCACATTAGAATGATGTAGTTCCACCATTGAGAATGCATGGTGCCCTATGGTATGGTGCACTGTCATAATGAATTATGCACATTTGACCCTGGTATGATGCACATCAACCATGCACCATGGACAGTGGACCTTTGTAAAGTCAATTTCAACTATGCATCGTGCACCTTTATTTTTTGTAGTTCGACCATCCAATATGCATTTGTGCCTTGGTATAGTGCATTTCCACTATGTATAACGTACC
>JAUJYP020000641.1:0-30176 GCA_030674075.2 Linum usitatissimum
AAATATATATGACAATTAATAGCAAAATAACAAACGGATGAATTAATAATCAAACCGAATAATATTGGTCGTATATAGAATTAAAATGAAGTCTAAAATCCTAAAATATAGACTTCATATATCTATAATTATATGCGTAAGTAAAACTATATTTCATATAAAAATTCATATTTTCAAAAAAGTATATAACCTTTAAATAAACTTGTGATATGATACAATTCTATTTAATAATTGAAAAAAGAATATATTTGTTATAAATAAATAAAATTATTTGTGTAATTAGACCGATGTTAGTGGAGATAATACTATTTAATTTTTATATCTAATTATGTGGTTGGAAAAATAAAATCACAATATGGAGGCTAACATATTAATTGAGGATAGGTTTGCATTGTATATTTAATTTGATGTCTAGATTTATCCTTTTAGATTCGTCAAGTAAATCGAACTAAAATGATATGAACTTCATAGAGTTCGGTGGTAAAGTACACTATGATATGGTTGACCGATAAGAAGTATGGACGCACGACAATTAATAATGTCCCTACACAAGGCGTATGACATAGTTCATGCATAAAGTTGCATGCCCTTTTACGGTTAACATATCATCTTAGTTCGCTATATTTATTTAAAGTGAATAATTTGGGATTCTCCACTTTTAAAATGGAGTAGATACCTCTTTAAATCAACGTTTTAATGACCGTACCGGCCAAAATATAGGAAAGTTTAGTGGTATGAAATTTGATGGATCAACTATGGTTTTGTGCCGTTTCAACCGTTTGTAATAATAATGAAAAAATATATATGACAATTAATAGCAAAATAACGTACGGATGAATTAATAATCAAACCGAATAATATTGGTCGTATATAGAATTAAAATGAAGTTTAAAATCCTAAAATGTAGACTTCATATATCTATAATTATAAGCGTAAGTAAAACTATATTTCATATAAAAATTCATATTTTCAAAAAAGTATATAACCTTTAAATAAAGTTGTGATATGATACAATTCTATTTAATAATTGAAAAAAGAATATATTTGTTAAAAATAAATAAAATTATTTGTGTAATTAGACCGATGTTAGTGGAGATAATACTATTTAATTTTTATATCTAATTATGTGGCTGGAAAAATAAAATCACAATATGGAGGCTAACATATTAATTGAGGATAGGTTTGCATTGTATATTTAATTTGATGTCTAGATTTATTCTTTTAGATTCGTCAAGTAAATCGAACTAAAATGATATGAACTTCATATAGTTCGGTGGTAAAGTACACTATGATATGGTTGACCGATAAGAAGTATGGACGTACGGCAATTAATAATGTCTCTACACAAGGCGTATGACATAGTCATGCATAAAGTTGCATGCCCTTTTACGGTTAACATATCATCTTAGTTCGCTATATTTATTCAAAGTGAATAATTTGGGATTCTCCACTTTTGAAATGGAGTAGATACCTCTTAAAAGCAATGCTTTAATGACCGTACCGGGCAAAATATCCGAAAGTTTAGTGGTATGAAATTTGATGGATCAATCGTGGTTTTGTGCCGTTTCAACTATTTGTAATCATAATGAAAAAATATATATGACAATTAATAGCAAAATAACGTACGGATGAATTAATAATCAAACCGAATAATATTGGTCGTATATAGAATTAAAATGAAGTTTAAAATCCTAAAATATAGACTTCATATATCTATAATTATATGCGTAAGTAAAACTATATTTCATATAAAAATTCATATTTTCAAAAAAGTATATAACCTTTAAATAAAGTTGTGATATGATACAATTCTATTTAATAATTGAAAAAAGAATATATTTGTTAAAAATAAATAAAATTATTTGTGTAATTAGACCGATGTTAGTGGAGATAATACTATTTAATTTTTATATCTAATTATGTGGTTGGAAAAATAAAATCACAATATGGAGGCTAACATATTAATTGAGGATAGATTTGCATTGTATATTTAATTTGATGTCTAGATTTATCCTTTTAGATTCGTCAAGTAAATCGAACTAAAATGATATGAACTTCATAGAGTTCGGTGGTAAAGTACACTATGATATGGTTGACCGATAAGAAGTATGGACGCACGACAATTAATAATGTCCCTACACAAGGCGTATGACATAGTTATGCATAAAGTTGCATGCCCTTTTACTGTTAACATATCATCTTAGTTCGCTATATTTATTCAAAGTGAATAATTTGGGATTCTCCACTTTTAAAATGGAGTAGATACCTCTTAAAATCAATGTTTTAATGACCGTACCGGCCAAAATATCGGAAAGTTTAGTGGTATGAAATTTGATGGATCAACCGTGGTTTTGTGCCGTTTCAACTGTTTGTAATAATAATGAAAAAATATATATGACAATTAATAGCAAAATAACGTACGGATGAATTAATAATCAAACCGAATAATATTGGTCGTATATAGAATTAAAATGAAGTTTAAAATCCTAAAATATAGACTTCATATATCTATAATTATATGCGTAAGTAAAACTATATTTCATATAAAAATTCATATTTTCAAAAAAGTATATAACCTTTAAATAAAGTTGTGATATGATACAATTCTATTTAATAATTGAAAAAAGAATATATTTGTTAAAAATAAATAAAATTATTTGTGTAATTAGACCGATGTTAGTGGAGATAATACTATTTAATTTTTATATCTAATTATGTGGCTGGAAAAATAAAATCACAATATGGAGGCTAACATATTAATGGAGGATAGATTTGCATTGTATATTTAATTTGATGTCTAGATTTATCCTTTTAGATTCGTCAAGTAAATCGAACTAAAATGATATGAACTTCATAGAGTTCGGTTGTAAAGTACACTATGATATGGTTGACCGATAAGAAGTATGGACGCACGGCAATTAATAATGTCCCTACACAAGGCGTATGACATAGTTATGCATAAAGTTGCATGCCCTTTTACTGTTAACATATCATCTTAGTTCGCTATATTTATTCAAAGTGAATAATTTGGGATTCTCCACTTTTAAAATGGAGTAGATACCTCTTAAAATCAATGTTTTAATGACCGTACCGGCCAAAATATTGGAAAGTTTAGTGGTATGAAATTTGATGGATCAACCGTGGTTTTGTGCCGTTTCAACTTGTTTGTAATAATAATGAAAAAATATATATGACAATTAATAGCAAAATAACGTACGGATGAATTAATAATCAAACCGAATAATATTGGTCGTATATAGAATTAAAATGAAGTCTAAAATCCTAAAATATAGACTTCATATATCTATAATTATATGCGTAAGTAAAACTATATTTCATATAAAAATTCATATTTTCAAAAAAGTATATAACCTTTAAATAAAGTTGTGATATGATACAATTCTATTTAATAATTGAAATAAGAATGTATTTGTTAAAAATAAATAAAATTATTTGTGTAATTTGACTGATGTTAGTGGAGATAATACTATTTAATTTTTATATCTAATTATGTGGCTAGAAAAATAAAATCACAATATAGAGGCTAACATATTAATTGAGGATAGGTTTGCATTGTATATTTAATTTGATGTCTAGATTTATTCTTTTAGATTTGTCAAGTAAATCGAACTAAAATGATATGAACTTCATAGAGTTCGGTGGTAAAGTACACTATGATATGGTTGACCGATAAGAAGTATGGACGCACGACAATTAATAATGTCCCTACACAAGGCGTATGACATAGTTATGCATAAAGTTGCATGCCCTTTTACGGTTAACATATCATCTTAGTTCGCTATATTTATTCAAAGTGAATAATTTGGGATTCTCCACTTTTAAAATGGAGTAGATACCTCTTAAAATCAATGTTTTAATGACCGTACCGGCAAAAATATTGGAAAGTTTAGTGGTATGAAATTTGATGGATCAACCGTGGTTTTGTGCCGTTTCAACTGTTTGTAATAATAATGAAAAAATATATATGACAATTAATAGCAAAATAACGTACGGATGAATTAATAATCAAACCGAATAATATTGGTCGTATATAGAATTAAAATGAAGTTTAAAATCCTAAAATATAGACTTCATATATCTATAATTATATGCGTAAGTAAAACTATATTTCATATAAAAATTCATATTTTCAAAAAAGTATATAACCTTTAAATAAAGTTGTGATATGATACAATTCTATTTAATAATTGAAAAAAGAATATATTTGTTAAAAATAAATAAAATTATTTGTGTAATTAGACCGATGTTAGTGGAGATAATACTATTTAATTTTTATATCTAATTATGTGGCTGGAAAAATAAAATCACAATATGGAGGCTAACATATTAATTGAGGATAGGTTTGCATTGTATATTTAATTTGATGTCTAGATTTATTCTTTTAGATTCGTCAAGTAAATCGAACTAAAATGATATGAACTTCATAGAGTTCGGTGGTAAAGTACACTATGATATGGTTGACCGATAAGAAGTATGGACGCACGGCAATTAATAATGTCCCTACACAAGGCGTATGACATAGTTATGCATAAAGTTGCATGCCCTTTTACTGTTAACATATCATCTTAGTTCGCTATATTTATTCAAAGTGAATAATTTGGGATTCTCCACTTTTAAAATGGAGTAGATACCTCTTAAAATCAACGTTTTAATGACCGTACCGGCCAAAATATAGGAAAGTTTAGTGGTATTAAATTTTATGGATCAACTATGGTTTTGTGCCGTTTCAACTGTTTGTAATAATAATGAAAATATATATATGACAATTAATAGCAAAATAACGTACGGATGAATTAATAATCAAACCGAATAATATTGGTCGTATATACAATTAAAATGAAGTTTAAAATCCTAAAATGTAGACTTCATATATCTATAATTATAAGCGTAAGTAAAACTATATTTCATATAAAAATTCATATTTTCAAAAAAGTATATAACCTTTAAATAAAGTTGTGATATGATACAATTCTATTTAATAATTGAAAAAAGAATATATTTGTTAAAAATAAATAAAATTATTTGTGTAATTAGACCGATGTTAGTGGAGATAATACTATTTAATTTTTATATCTAATTATGTGGCTGGAAAAATAAAATCACAATATGGAGGCTAACATATTAATTGAGGATAGGTTTGCATTGTATATTTAATTTGATGTCTAGATTTATTCTTTTAGATTCGTCAAGTAAATCGAACTAAAATGATATGAACTTCATAGAGTTCGGTGGTAAAGTACACTATGATATGGTTGACCGATAAGAAGTATGGACGCACGGCAATTAATAATGTCCCTACACAAGGCGTATGACATAGTTATGCATAAAGTTGCATGCCCTTTTACTGTTAACATATCATCTTAGTTCGCTATATTTATTCAAAGTGAATAATTTGGGATTCTCCACTTTTAAAATGGAGTAGATACCTCTTAAAATCAATGTTTTAATGACCGTACCGGCCAAAATATTGGAAAGTTTAGTGGTATGAAATTTGATGGATCAACCGTGGTTTTGTGCCGTTTCAACTGTTTGTAATAATAATGAAAAAATATATATGACAATTAATAGCAAAATAACGTACGGATGAATTAATAATCAAACCGAATAATATTGGTCGTATATAGAATTAAAATGAAGTCTAAAATCCTAAAATATAGACTTCATATATCTATAATTATATGCGTAAGTAAAACTATATTTCATATAAAAATTCATATTTTCAAAAAAGTATATAACCTTTAAATAAAGTTGTGATATGATACAATTCTATTTAATAATTGAAATAAGAATGTATTTGTTAAAAATAAATAAAATTATTTGTGTAATTTGACTGATGTTAGTGGAGATAATACTATTTAATTTTTATATCTAATTATGTGGCTGGAAAAATAAAATCACAATATAGAGGCTAACATATTAATTGAGGATAGGTTTGCATTGTATATTTAATTTGATGTCTAGATTTATTCTTTTAGATTCGTCAAGTAAATCGAACTAAAATGATATGAACTTCATAGAGTTCGGTGGTAAAGTACACTATGATATGGTTGACCGATAAGAAGTATGGACGCACGACAATTAATAATGTCCCTACACAAGGCGTATGACATAGTTATGCATAAAGTTGCATGCCCTTTTACGGTTAACATATCATCTTAGTTCGCTATATTTACTCAAAGTGAATAATTTGGGATTCTCCACTTTTGAAATGGAGTAGATACCTCTTAAAAGCAATGTTTTAATGACCGTACCGGGCAAAATATCCGAAAGTTTAGTGGTATGAAATTTGATGGATCAATCGTGGTTTTGTGCCGTTTCAACTATTTGTAATCATAATGAAAAAATATATATGACAATTAATAGCAAAATAACGTACGGATGAATTAATAATCAAACCGAATAATATTGGTCGTATATAGAATTAAAATGAAGTTTAAAATCCTAAAATATAGACTTCATATATCTATAATTATATGCGTAAGTAAAACTATATTTCATATAAAAATTCATATATTCAAAAAAGTATATAACCTTTAAATAAAGTTGTGATATGATACAATTCTATTTAATAATTGAAATAAGAATGTATTTGTTAAAAATAAATTAAATTATTTCTGTAATTAGACTGATGTTAGTGGAGATAATACTATTTAATTTTTATATCTAATTATGTGGCTGGAAAAATAAAATCACAATATGGAGGCTAACATATTAATTGAGGATAGGTTTGCATTGTATATTTAATTTGATGTCTAGATTTATTCTTTTAGATTCGTCAAGTAAATGGAACTAAAATGATATGAACTTCATAGAGTTCGGTGGTAAAGTACACTATGATATGGTTGACCGATAAGAAGTATGGACGCACGACAATTAATAATGTCCCTACACAAGGCGTATGACATAGTTATGCATAAAGTTGCATGCCCTTTTACTGTTAACATATCATCTTAGTTCGCAATATTTATTTAAAGTGAGTAATTTGGGATTCTCCACTTTTAAAATGGAGTAGATACCTCTTAAAATCAACGTTTTTATGACCGTACCGGCCAAAATATCGGAAAGTTTAGTGGGATGAAATTTGATGGATCAACTATGGTTTTGTGCCGTTTCAACTGTTTGTAATAATAATGAAAAATTATATATGACAATTAATAGCAAAATAACGTACGGATGAATTAATAATCAAACCGAATAATATTGGTCGTATATAGAATTAAAATGAAGTTTAAAATCCTAAAATGTAGACTTCATATATCTATAATTATAAGCGTAAGTAAAACTATATTTCATATAAAAATTCATATTTTAAAAAAAGTATATAACCTTTAAATAAAGTTGTGATATGATACAATTCTATTTAATAATTGAAAAAAGAATATATTTGTTAAAAATAAATAAAATTATTTGTGTAATTAGACCGATGTTAGTGGAGATAATACTATTTAATTTTTATATCTAATTATGTGGCTGGAAAAATAAAATCACAATATGGAGGCTAACATATTAATTGAGGATAGGTTTGCATTGTATATTTAATTTGATGTCTAGATTTATTCTTTTAGATTTGTTAAGTAAATCGAACTAAAATGATATGAACTTCATAGAGTTCGGTGGTAAAGTACACTATGATATGGTTGACCGATAAGAAGTATGGACGTACTACAATTAATAATGTCTCTACACAAGGCGTATGACATAGTCATGCATAAAGTTGCATGCTCTTTTACGGTTAACATATCATCTTAGTTCGCTATATTTACTCAAAGTGAATAATTTGGGATTCTCCACTTTTGAAATGGAGTAGATACCTCTTAAAAGCAATGCTTTAATGACCGTACCGGGCAAAATATCCGAAAGTTTAGTGGTATGAAATTTGATGGATCAACCGTGGTTTTGTGCCGTTTCAACTATTTGTAATCATAATGAAAAAATATATATGACAATTAATAGCAAAATAACGTACGGATGAATTAATAATCAAACCGAATTATATTGGTCGTATATAGAATTAAAATGAAGTCTAAAATCCTAAAATATAGACTTCATATATCTATAATTATATGCGTAAGTAAAACTATATTTCATATAAAAATTCATATTTTCAAAAAAGTATATAACCTTTAAATAAAGTTGTGATATGATACAATTCTATTTAATAATTGAAATAAGAATGTATTTGTTAAAAATAAATAAAATTATTTGTGTAATTAGACCGATGTTAGTGGAGATAATACTATTTAATTTTTATATCTAATTATGTGGTTGGAAAAATAAAATCACAATATGGAGGCTAACATATTAATTGAGGATAGGTTTGCATTGTATATTTAATTTGATGTCTAGATTTATTCTTTTAGATTTGTTAAGTAAATCGAACTAAAATGATATGAACTTCATAGAGTTCGGTGGTAAAGTACACTATGATATGGTTGACCGATAAGAAGTATGGACGTACTACAATTAATAATGTCTCTACACAAGGCGTAAGACATAGTGATGCATAAAGTTGCATGCTCTTTTACGGTTAACATATCATCTTAGTTCGCTATATTTACTCAAAGTGAATAATTTGGGATTCTCCACTTTTGAAATGGAGTAGATACCTCTTAAAAGCAATGTTTTAATGACCGTACCGGGCAAAATATCCGAAAGTTTAGTGGTATGAAATTTGATGGATCAACCGTGGTTTTGTGCCGTTTCAACTATTTGTAATCATAATGAAAAAATATATATGACAATTAATAGCAAAATAACGTACGGATGAATTAATAATCAAACCGAATAATATTGGTCGTATATAGAATTAAAATGAAGTCTAAAATCCTAAAATATAGACTTCATATATCTATAATTATATGCGTAAGTAAAACTATATTTCATATAAAAATTCATATTTTCAAAAAAGTATATAACCTTTAAATAAAGTTGTGATATGATACAATTCTATTTAATAATTGAAATAAGAATGTATTTGTTAAAAATAAATTAAATTATTTGTGTAATTAGACCGATGTTAGTGGAGATAATACTATTTAATTTTTATATCTAATTATGTGGCTGGAAAAATAAAATCACAATATGGAGGCTAACATATTAATTGAGGATAGGTTTGCATTGTATATTTAATTTGATGTCTAGATTTATTCTTTTAGATTCGTCAAGTAAATCGAACTAAAATGATATGAACTTCATAGAGTTCGGTGGTAAAGTACACTATGATATGGTTGACCGATAAGAAGTATGGACGCACGACAATTAATAATGTCTCTACACAAGGCGTATGACATAGTCATGCATAAAGTTGCATGCCCTTTTACGGTTAACATATCATCTTAGTTCGCTATATTTATTCAAAGTGAATAATTTGGGATTCTCCACTTTTAAAATGGAGTAGATACCTCTTAAAATCAATGTTTTAATGACCGTACCGGGCAAAATATTGGAAAGTTTACTGGTATGAAATTTGATGGATCAACCGTGGTTTTGTGCCGTTTCAACTATTTGTAATAATAATGAAAAAATATATATGACAATTAATAGCAAAATAACGTACGGATGAATTAATAATCAAACCGAATAATATTGGTCGTATATAGAATTAAAATGAAGTCTAAAATCCTAAAATATAGACTTCATATATCTATAATTATATGCGTAAGTAAAACTATATTTCATATAAAAATTCATATTTTCAAAAAAGTATATAACCTTTAAATAAAGTTGTGATATGATACAATTCTATTTAATAATTGAAAAAAGAATATATTTGTTAAAAATAAATAAAATTATTTGTGTAATTAGACCGATGTTAGTGGAGATAATACTATTTAATTTTTATATCTAATTATGTGGCTGGAAAAATAAAATCACAATATGGAGGCTAACATATTAATTGAGGATAGGTTTGCATTGTATATTTAATTTGATGTCTAGATTTATTCTTTTAGATTCGTTAAGTAAATCGAACTAAAATGATATGAACTTCATAGAGTTCGGTGGTAAAGTACACTATGATATGGTTGACCGATAAGAAGTATGGACGTACTACAATTAATAATGTCTCTACACAAGGCGTATGACATAGTCATGCATAAAGTTGCATGCTCTTTTACGGTTAACATATCATCTTAGTTCGCTATATTTATTCAAAGTGAATAATTTGGGATTCTCCACTTTTGAAATGGAGTAGATACCTCTTAAAAGCAATGCTTTAATGACCGTACCGGGCAAAATATCCGAAAGTTTAGTGGTATGAAATTTGATGGATCAACCGTGGTTTTGTGCCGTTTCAACTATTTGTAATCATAATGAAAAAATATATATGACAATTAATAGCAAAATAACGTACGGATGAATTAATAATCAAACCGAATTATATTGGTCGTATATAGAATTAAAATGAAGTCTAAAATCCTAAAATATAGACTTCATATATCTATAATTATATGCGTAAGTAAAACTATATTTCATATAAAAATTCATATTTTCAAAAAAGTATATAACCTTTAAATAAAGTTGTGATATGATACAATTCTATTTAATAATTGAAAAAAGAATATATTTGTTAAAAATAAATAAAATTATTTGTGTAATTAGACCGATGTTAGTGGAGATAATACTATTTAATTTTTATATCTAATTATGTGGCTGGAAAAATAAAATCACAATATGGAGGCTAACATATTAATTGAGGATAGGTTTGCATTGTATATTTAATTTGATGTCTAGATTTATTCTTTTAGATTCGTCAAGTAAATCGAACTAAAATGATATGAACTTCATAGAGTTCGGTGGTAAAGTACACTATGATATGGTTGACCGATAAGAAGTATGGACGTACTACAATTAATAATGTCTCTACACAAGGCGTATGACATAGTCATGCATAAAGTTGCATGCTCTTTTACGGTTAACATATCATCTTAGTTCGCTATATTTATTCAAAGTGAATAATTTGGGATTCTCCACTTTTGAAATGGAGTAGATACCTCTTAAAAGCAATGCTTTAATGACCGTACCGGGCAAAATATCCGAAAGTTTAGTGGTATGAAATTTGATGGATCAATCGTGGTTTTGTGCCGTTTCAACTATTTGTAATCATAATGAAAAAATATATATGACAATTAATAGCAAAATAACGTACGGATGAATTAATAATCAAACCGAATAATATTGGTCGTATATAGAATTAAAATGAAGTCTAAAATCCTAAAATATAGACTTCATATATCTATAATTATATGCGTAAGTAAAACTATATTTCATATAAAAATTCATATTTTCAAAAAAGCATATAACCTTTACATAAAGTTGTGATATGATACAATTCTATTTAATAATTGAAATAAGAATGTATTTGTTAAAAATAAATAAAATTATTTGTGTAATTAGACTGATGTTAGTGGAGATAATACTATTTAATTTTTATATCTAATTATGTGGTTGGAAAAATAAAATCACAATATGGAGGCTAACATATTAATTGAGGATAGGTTTGCATTGTATATTTAATTTGATGTCTAGATTTATTCTTTTAGATTCGTCAAGTAAATGGAACTAAAATGATATGAACTTCATAGAGTTCGGTGGTAAAGTACACTATGATATGGTTGACCGATAAGAAGTATGGACGCACGACAATTAATAATGTCCCTACACAAGGCGTATGACATAGTTATGCAAAAAGTTGCCTGCCCTTTTACTGTTAACATATAATCTTAGTTCGCTATATTTATTTAAAGTGAATAATTTGGGATTTTCCACTTTTAAAATGGAGTAGATACCTCTTTAAATCACCGTACCGGCCAAAATATAGGAAAGTTTAGTGGTATTAAATTTTATGGATCAACTATGGTTTTGTGCCGTTTCAACTGTTTGTAATAATAATGAAAATATATATATGACAATTAATAGCAAAATATTGTACTGATGAATTAATAATCAAACCGAATAATATTGGTCGTATATAGAATTAAAACGAAGTTTAAAATCCTAAAATGTAGACTTCATATATCTATAATTATAAGCGTAAGTAAAACTATATTTCATATAAAAATTCATATTTTAAAAAAAGTATATAACCTTTAAATAAAGTTGTGATATGATACAATTCTATTTAATAATTGAAAAAAGAATATATTTGTTAGAAATAAATAAAATTATCTGTGTAATTAGTCCGATGTTAGTGGAGATAATACTATTTAATTTTTATATCTAATTATGTGGCTGGAAAAATAAAATCACAATATGGAGGCTAACATATTAATTGAGGATAGGTTTGCATTGTATATTTAATTTGATGTCTAGATTTATTCTTTTAGATTCGTCAAGTAAATCGAACTAAAATGATATGAACTTCATAGAGTTCGGTGGTAAAGTACACTATGATATGGTTGACCGATAAGAAGTATGGACGTACTACAATTAATAATGTCTCTACACAAGGCGTATGACATAGTCATGCATAAAGTTGCATGCTCTTTTACGGTTAACATATCATCTTAGTTCGCTATATTTACTCAAAGTGAATAATTTGGGATTCTCCACTTTTGAAATGGAGTAGATACCTCTTAAAAGCAATGCTTTAATGACCGTACCGGGCAAAATATCCGAAAGTTTAGTGGTATGAAATTTGATGGATCAACCGTGGTTTTGTGCCGTTTCAACTATTTGTAATCATAATGAAAAAATATATATGACAATTAATAGCAAAATAACGTACGGATGAATTAATAATCAAACCGAATTATATTGGTCGTATATAGAATTAAAATGAAGTCTAAAATCCTAAAATATAGACTTCATATATCTATAATTATATGCGTAAGTAAAACTATATTTCATATAAAAATTCATATTTTCAAAAAAGTATATAACCTTTAAATAAAGTTGTGATATGATACAATTCTATTTAATAATTGAAAAAAGAATATATTTGTTAAAAATAAATAAAATTATTTGTGTAATTAGACCGATGTTAGTGGAGATAATACTATTTAATTTTTATATCTAATTATGTGGTTGGAAAAATAAAATCACAATATGGAGGCTAACATATTAATTGAGGATAGGTTTGCATTGTATATTTAATTTGATGTCTAGATTTATTCTTTTAGATTCGTCAAGTAAATCGAACTAAAATGATATGAACTTCATAGAGTTCGGTGGTAAAGTACACTATGATATGGTTGACCGATAAGAAGTATGGACGCACGACAATTAATAATGTCCCTACACAAGGCGTATGACATAGTTATGCATAAAGTTGCATGCCCTTTTACGGTTAACATATCATCTTAGTTCGCTATATTTATTCAAAGTGAATAATTTGGGATTCTCCACTTTTGAAATGGAGTAGATACCTCTTAAAAGCAATGTTTTAATGACCGTACCGGGCAAAATATCCGAAAGTTTAGTGGTATGAAATTTGATGGATCAAATCGTGGTTTTGTGCCGTTTCAACTATTTGTAATCATAATGAAAAAATATATATGACAATTAATAGCAAAATAACGTACGGATGAATTAATAATCAAACCGAATAATATTGGTCGTATATAGAATTAAAATGAAGTCTAAAATCCTAAAATATAGACTTCATATATCTATAATTATATGCGTAAGTAAAACTATATTTCATATAAAAATTCATATTTTCAAAAAAGTATATAACCTTTAAATAAAGTTGTGATATGATACAATTCTATTTAATAATTGAAAAAAGAATATATTTGTTAAAAATAAATAAAATTATTTGTGTAATTAGACCGATGTTAGTGGAGATAATACTATTTAATTTTTATATCTAATTATGTGGTTGGAAAAATAAAATCACAATATGGAGGCTAACATATTAATTGAGGATAGGTTTGCATTGTATATTTAATTTGATGTCTAGATTTATCCTTTTAGATTCGTCAAGTAAATCGAACTAAAATGATATGAACTTCATAGAGTTCGGTGGTAAAGTACACTATGATATGGTTGACCGATAAGAAGTATGGACGCACGACAATTAATAATGTCCCTACACAAGGCGTATGACATAGTTATGCATAAAGTTGCATGCCCTTTTACCGTTAACATATCATCTTAGTTCGCTATATTTATTCAAAGTGAATAATTTGGGATTCTCCACTTTTAAAATGGAGTAGATACCTCTTAAAATCAATGTTTTAATGACCGTACCGGCCAAAATATTGGAAAGTTTAGTGGTATGAAATTTGATGGATCAACCGTGGTTTTGTGCCGTTTCAACTGTTTGTAATAATAATGAAAAAATATATATGACAATTAATAGCAAAATAACGTACGGATGAATTAATAATCAAACCGAATAATATTGGTCGTATATAGAATTAAAATGAAGTCTAAAATCCTAAAATATAGACTTCATATATCTATAATTATATGCGTAAGTAAAACTATATTTCATATAAAAATTCATATTTTCAAAAAAGTATATAACCTTTAAATAAAGTTGTGATATGATACAATTCTATTTAATAATTGAAAAAAGAATATATTTGTTAAAAATAAATAAAATTATTTGTGTAATTAGACCGATGTTAGTGGAGATAATACTATTTAATTTTTATATCTAATTATGTGGCTGGAAAAATAAAATCACAATATGGAGGCTAACATATTAATTGAGGATAGGTTTGCATTGTATATTTAATTTGATGTCTAGATTTATTCTTTTAGATTCGTCAAGTAAATCGAACTAAAATGATATGAACTTCATAGAGTTCGGTGGTAAAGTACACTATGATATGGTTGACCGATAAGAAGTATGGACGCACGACAATTAATAATGTCCCTACACAAGGCGTATGACATAGTTATGCATAAAGTTGCATGCCCTTTTACGGTTAACATATCATCTTAGTTCGCAATATTTATTTAAAGTGAGTAATTTGGGATTCTCCACTTTTAAAATGGAGTAGATACCTCTTAAAATCAATGTTTTAATGACCGTACCGGCCAAAATATCCGAAAGTTTAGTGGTATGAAATTTGATGGATCAACCGTGGTTTTGTGCCGTTTCAACTATTTGTAATAATAATGAAAAAATATATATGACAATTAATAGCAAAATAACGTACGGATGAATTAATAATCAAACCGAATAATATTGGTCGTATATAGAATTAAAATGAAGTCTAAAATCCTAAAATATAGACTTCATATATCTATAATTATATGCGTAAGTAAAACTATATTTCATATAAAAATTCATATTTTCAAAAAAGTATATAACCTTTAAATAAAGTTGTGATATGATACAATTCTATTTAATAATTGAAAAAAGAATATATTTGTTAAAAATAAATAAAATTATTTGTGTAATTAGACCGATGTTAGTGGAGATAATACTATTTAATTTTTATATCTAATTATGTGGTTGGAAAAATAAAATCACAATATGGAGGCTAACATATTAATTGAGGATAGGTTTGCATTGTATATTTAATTTGATGTCTAGATTTATTCTTTTAGATTCGTCAAGTAAATCGAACTAAAATGATATGAACTTCATAGAGTTCGGTGGTAAAGTACACTATGATATGGTTGACCGATAAGAAGTATGGACGCACGGCAATTAATAATGTCCCTACACAAGGCGTATGACATAGTCATGCATAAAGTTGCATGCCCTTTTACGGTTAACATATCATCTTAGTTCGCTATATTTATTCAAAGTGAATAATTTGGGATTCTCCACTTTTGAAATGGAGTAGATACCTCTTAAAAGCAATGCTTTAATGACCGTACCGGGCAAAATATCCGAAAGTTTAGTGGTATGAAATTTGATGGATCAATCGTGGTTTTGTGCCGTTTCAACTATTTGTAATCATAATGAAAAAATATATATGACAATTAATAGCAAAATAACGTACGGATGGATTAATAATCAAACCGAATAATATTGGTCGTATATAGAATTAAAATGAAGTCTAAAATCCTAAAATATAGACTTCATATATCTATAATTATATGCGTAAGTAAAACTATATTTCATATAAAAATTCATATTTTCAAAAAAGTATATAACCTTTAAATAAAGTTGTGATATGATACAATTCTATTTAATAATTGAAAAAAGAATATATTTGTTAAAAATAAATAAAATTATTTGTGTAATTAGACCGATGTTAGTGGAGATAATACTATTTAATTTTTATATCTAATTATGTGGCTGGAAAAATAAAATCACAATATGGAGGCTAACATATTAATTGAGGATAGATTTGCATTGTATATTTAATTTGATGTCTAGATTTATCCTTTTAGATTCGTCAAGTAAATCGAACTAAAATGATATGAACTTCATAGAGTTCGGTTGTAAAGTACATTATGATATGGTTGACCGATAAGAAGTATGGACGCACGACAATTAATAATGTCCCTACACAAGGCGTATGACATAGTTATGCATAAAGTTGCATGCCCTTTTACTGTTAACATATCATCTTTGTTCGCTATATTTATTCAAAGTGAATAATTTGGGATTCTCCACTTTTAAAATGGAGTAGATACCTCTTAAAATCAATGTTTTAATAACCGTACCGGCAAAAATATTGGAAAGTTTAGTGGTATGAAATTTGATGGATCAACCGTGGTTTTGTGCCGTTTCAACTGTTTGTAATAATAATGAAAAAATATATATGACAATTAATAGCAAAATAACGTACGGATGAATTAATAATCAAACCGAATAATATTGGTCGTATATAGAATTAAAATGAAGTCTAAAATCCTAAAATATAGACTTCATATATCTATAATTATATGCGTAAGTAAAACTATATTTCATATAAAAATTCATATTTTCAAAAAAGTATATAACCTTTAAATAAAGTTGTGATATGATACAATTCTATTTAATAATTGAAATAAGAATGTATTTGTTAAAAATAAATAAAATTATTTGTGTAATTTGACCGATGTTAGTGGAGATAATACTATTTAATTTTTATATCTAATTATGTGGTTGGAAAAATAAAATCACAATATGGAGGCTAACATATTAATTGAGGATAGGTTTGCATTGTATATTTAATTTGATGTCTAGATTTATTCTTTTAGATTCGTCAAGTAAATCGAACTAAAATGATATGAACTTCATAGAGTTCGGTGGTAAAGTACACTATGATATGGTTGACCGATAAGAAGTATGGACGCACGACAATTAATAATGTCCCTACACAAGGCGTATGACATAGTTATGCATAAAGTTGCATGCCCTTTTACTGTTAACATATCATCTTAGTTCGCTATATTTATTCAAAGTGAATAATTTGGGATTCTCCACTTTTAAAATGGAGTAGATACCTCTTAAAATCAATGTTTTAATAACCGTACAGGCCAAAATATTGGAAAGTTTAGTGGTATGAAATTTGATGGATCAACCGTGGTTTTGTGCCGTTTCAACTGTTTGTAATAATAATGAAAAAATATATATGACAATTAATAGCAAAATAACGTACGGATGAATTAATAATCAAACCGAATAATATTGGTCGTATATAGAATTAAAATGAAGTCTAAAATCCTAAAATATAGACTTCATATATCTATAATTATATGCGTAAGTAAAACTATATTTCATATAAAAATTCATATTTTCAAAAAAGTATATAACCTTTAAATAAAGTTGTGATATGATACAATTCTATTTAATAATTGAAATAAGAATGTATTTGTTAAAAATAAATAAAATTATTTGTGTAATTTGACTGATGTTAGTGGAGATAATACTATTTAATTTTTATATCTAATTATGTGGTTAGAAAAATAAAATCACAATATAGAGGCTAACATATTAATTGAGGATAGGTTTGCATTGTATATTTAATTTGATGTCTAGATTTATTCTTTTAGATTCGTCAAGTAAATCGAACTAAAATGATATGAACTTCATAGAGTTCGGTGGTAAAGTACACTATGATATGGTTGACCGATAAGAAGTATGGACGCACGACAATTAATAATGTCCCTACACAAGGCGTATGACATAGTTATGCATAAAGTTGCATGCCCTTTTACCGTTAACATATCATCTTAGTTCGCTATATTTATTCAAAGTGAATAATTTGGGATTCTCCACTTTTAAAATGGAGTAGATACCTCTTAAAATCAATGTTTTAATGACCGTACCGGCCAAAATATTGGAAAGTTTAGTGGTATGAAATTTGATGGATCAACCGTGGTTTTGTGCCGTTTCAACTGTTTGTAATAATAATGAAAAAATATATATGACAATTAATAGCAAAATAACGTACGGATGAATTAATAATCAAACCGAATAATATTGGTCGTATATAGAATTAAAATGAAGTCTAAAATCCTAAAATATAGACTTCATATATCTATAATTATATGCGTAAGTAAAACTATATTTCATATAAAAATTCATATTTTCAAAAAAGTATATAACCTTTAAATAAAGTTGTGATATGATACAATTCTATTTAATAATTGAAATAAGAATGTATTTGTTAAAAATAAATAAAATTATTTGTGTAATTTGACCGATGTTAGTGGAGATAATACTATTTAATTTTTATATCTAATTATGTGGCTGGAAAAATAAAATCACAATATGGAGGCTAACATATTAATTGAGGATAGGTTTGCATTGTATATTTAATTTGATGTCTAGATTTATTCTTTTAGATTTGTCAAGTAAATCGAACTAAAATGATATGAACTTCATAGAGTTCGGTGGTAAAGTACACTATGATATGGTTGACCGATAAGAAGTATGGACGCACGACAAGTAATAATGTCCCTACACAAGGCGTATGACATAGTTATGCATAAAGTTGCATGCCCTTTGAACATATCATCTTAGTTCGCTATATTTATTCAAAGTGAATAATTTGGGATTCTCCACTTTTAAAATGGAGTAGATACCTCTTAAAATCAATGTTTTAATGACCGTACCGGCCAAAATATTGGAAAGTTTAGTGGTATGAAATTTGATGGATCAACCGTGGTTTTGTGCCGTTTCAACTGTTTGTAATAATAATGAAAAAATATATATGACAATTAATAGCAAAATAACGTACGGATGAATTAATAATCAAACCGAATAATATTGGTCGTATATAGAATTAAAATGAAGTCTAAAATCCTAAAATATAGACTTCATATATCTATAATTATATGCGTAAGTAAAACTATATTTCATATAAAAATTCATATTTTCAAAAAAGTATATAACCTTTAAATAAAGTTGTGATATGATACAATTCTATTTAATAATTGAAATAAGAATGTATTTGTTAAAAATAAATAAAATTATTTGTGTAATTTGACCGATGTTAGTGGAGATAATACTATTTAATTTTTATATCTAATTATGTGGTTGGAAAAATAAAATCACAATATGGAGGCTAACATATTAATTGAGGATAGGTTTGCATTGTATATTTAATTTGATGTCTAGATTTATTCTTTTAGATTCGTCAAGTAAATCGAACTAAAATGATATGAACTTCATAGAGTTCGGTGGTAAAGTACACTATGATATGGTTGACCGATAAGAAGTATGGACGCACGACAATTAATAATGTCCCTACACAAGGCGTATGACATAGTTATGCATAAAGTTGCATGCCCTTTTACCGTTAACATATCATCTTAGTTCGCTATATTTATTCAAAGTGAATAATTTGGGATTCTCCACTTTTAAAATGGAGTAGATACCTCTTAAAATCAATGTTTTAATGACCGTACCGGCCAAAATATTGGAAAGTTTAGTGGTATGAAATTTGATGGATCAACCGTGGTTTTGTGCCGTTTCAACTGTTTGTAATAATAATGAAAAAATATATATGACAATTAATAGCAAAATAACGTACGGATGAATTAATAATCAAACCGAATAATATTGGTCGTATATAGAATTAAAATGAAGTCTAAAATCCTAAAATATAGACTTCATATATCTATAATTATATGCGTAAGTAAAACTATATTTCATATAAAAATTCATATTTTCAAAAAAGTATATAACCTTTAAATAAAGTTGTGATATGATACAATTCTATTTAATAATTGAAATAAGAATGTATTTGTTAAAAATAAATAAAATTATTTGTGTAATTTGACCGATGTTAGTGGAGATAATACTATTTAATTTTTATATCTAATTATGTGGCTGGAAAAATAAAATCACAATATGGAGGCTAACATATTAATTGAGGATAGGTTTGCATTGTATATTTAATTTGATGTCTAGATTTATTCTTTTAGATTCGTCAAGTAAATCGAACTAAAATGATATGAACTTCATAGAGTTCGGTGGTAAAGTACACTATGATATGGTTGACCGATAAGAAGTATGGACGCACGGCAATTAATAATGTCCCTACACAAGGCGTATGACATAGTTATGCATAAAGTTGCATGCCCTTTTACAGTTAACATATCATCTTAGTTCGCTATATTTATTCAAAGTGAATAATTTGGGATTCTCCACTTTTAAAATGGAGTAGATACCTCTTAAAATCAATGTTTTAATGACCGTACCGGCCAAAATATTGGAAAGTTTAGTGGTATGAAATTTGATGGATCAACCGTGGTTTTGTGCCGTTTCAACTGTTTGTAATAATAATGAAAAAATATATATGACAATTAATAGCAAAATAACGTACGGATGAATTAATAATCAAACCGAATAATATTGGTCGTATATAGAATTAAAATGAAGTCTAAAATCCTAAAATATAGACTTCATATATCTATAATTATATGCGTAAGTAAAACTATATTTCATATAAAAATTCATATTTTCAAAAAAGTATATAACCTTTAAATAAAGTTGTGATATGATACAATTCTATTTAATAATTGAAATAAGAATGTATTTGTTAAAAATAAATAAAATTATTTGTGTAATTAGACCGATGTTAGTGGAGATAATACTATTTAATTTTTATATCTAATTATGTGGCTGGAAAAATAAAATCACAATATGGAGGCTAACATATTAATTGAGGATAGGTTTGCATTGTATATTTAATTTGATGTCTAGATTTATTCTTTTAGATTCGTCAAGTAAATCGAACTAAAATGATATGAACTTCATAGAGTTCGGTGGTAAAGTACACTATGATATGGTTGACCGATAAGAAGTATGGACGCACGACAATTAATAATGTCCCTACACAAGGCGTATGACATAGTTATGCATAAAGTTGCATGCCCTTTTACCGTTAACATATCATCTTAGTTCGCTATATTTATTCAAAGTGAATAATTTGGGATTCTCCACTTTTAAAATGGAGTAGATACCTCTTAAAATCAATGTTTTAATGACCGTACCGGCCAAAATATTGGAAAGTTTAGTGGTATGAAATTTGATGGATCAACCGTGGTTTTGTGCCGTTTCAACTATTTGTAATAATAATGAAAAAATATATATGACAATTAATAGCAAAATAACGTACGGATGAATTAATAATCAAACCGAATAATATTGGTCGTATATAGAATTAAAATGAAGTCTAAAATCCTAAAATATAGACTTCATATATCTATAATTATATGCGTAAGTAAAACTATATTTCATATAAAAATTCATATTTTCAAAAAAGTATATAACCTTTAAATAAAGTTGTGATATGATACAATTCTATTTAATAATTGAAATAAGAATGTATTTGTTAAAAATAAATAAAATTATTTGTGTAATTAGACCGATGTTAGTGGAGATAATACTATTTAATTTTTATATCTAATTATGTGGCTGGAAAAATAAAATCACAATATGGAGGCTAACATATTAATTGAGGATAGGTTTGCATTGTATATTTAATTTGATGTCTAGATTTATTCTTTTAGATTCGTCAAGTAAATCGAACTAAAATGATATGAACTTCATAGAGTTCGGTGGTAAAGTACACTATGATATGGTTGACCGATAAGAAGTATGGACGCACGACAATTAATAATGTCCCTACACAAGGCGTATGACATAGTTATGCATAAAGTTGCATGCCCTTTTACTGTTAACATATCATCTTAGTTCGCTATATTTATTCAAAGTGAATAATTTGGGATTCTCCACTTTTAAAATGGAGTAGATACCTCTTAAAATCAATGTTTTAATGACCGTACCGGCCAAAATATTGGAAAGTTTAGTGGTATGAAATTTGATGGATCAACCGTGGTTTTGTGCCGTTTCAACTGTTTGTAATAATAATGAAAAAATATATATGACAATTAATAGCAAAATAACGTACGGATGAATTAATAATCAAACCGAATAATATTGGTCGTATATAGAATTAAAATGAAGTCTAAAATCCTAAAATATAGACTTCATATATCTATAATTATATGCGTAAGTAAAACTATATTTCATATAAAAATTCATATTTTCAAAAAAGTATATAACCTTTAAATAAAGTTGTGATATGATACAATTCTATTTAATAATTGAAATAAGAATGTATTTGTTAAAAATAAATAAAATTATTTGTGTAATTTGACCGATGTTAGTGGAGATAATACTATTTAATTTTTATATCTAATTATGTGGTTGGAAAAATAAAATCACAATATGGAGGCTAACATATTAATTGAGGATAGGTTTGCATTGTATATTTAATTTGATGTCTAGATTTATTCTTTTAGATTCGTCAAGTAAATCGAACTAAAATGATATGAACTTCATAGAGTTCGGTGGTAAAGTACACTATGATATGGTTGACCGATAAGAAGTATGGACGCACGACAATTAATAATGTCCCTACACAAGGCGTATGACATAGTTATGCATAAAGTTGCATGCCCTTTTACTGTTAACATATCATCTTAGTTCGCTATATTTATTCAAAGTGAATAATTTGGGATTCTCCACTTTTAAAATGGAGTAGATACCTCTTAAAATCAATGTTTTAATGACCGTACCGGCCAAAATATTGGAAAGTTTAGTGGTATGAAATTTGATGGATCAACCGTGGTTTTGTGCCGTTTCAACTCGTTTGTAATAATAATGAAAAAATATATATGACAATTAATAGCAAAATAACGTACGGATGAATTAATAATCAAACCGAATAATATTGGTCGTATATAGAATTAAAATGAAGTCTAAAATCCTAAAATATAGACTTCATATATCTATAATTATATGCGTAAGTAAAACTATATTTCATATAAAAATTCATATTTTCAAAAAAGTATATAACCTTTAAATAAAGTTGTGATATGATACAATTCTATTTAATAATTGAAATAAGAATGTATTTGTTAAAAATAAATAAAATTATTTGTGTAATTAGACCGATGTTAGTGGAGATAATACTATTTAATTTTTATATCTAATTATGTGGTTGGAAAAATAAAATCACAATATGGAGGCTAACATATTAATTGAGGATAGGTTTGCATTGTATATTTAATTTGATGTCTAGATTTATTCTTTTAGATTCGTCAAGTAAATCGAACTAAAATGATATGAACTTCATAGAGTTCGGTGGTAAAGTACACTATGATATGGTTGACCGATAAGAAGTATGGACGCACGACAATTAATAATGTCCCTACACAAGGCGTATGACATAGTTATGCATAAAGTTGCATGCCCTTTTACGGTTAACATATCATCTTAGTTCACTATATTTATTCAAAGTGAATAATTTGGGATTCTCCACTTTTAAAATGGAGTAGATACCTCTTAAAATCAATGTTTTAATGACCGTACCGGCCAAAATATTCGAAAGTTTAGTGGTATGAAATTTGATGGATCAACCGTGGTTTTGTGCCGTTTCAACTATTTGTAATAATAATGAAAAAATATATATGACAATTAATAGCAAAATAACGTACGGATGAATTAATAATCAAACCGAATAATATTGGTCGTATATAGAATTAAAATGAAGTCTAAAATCCTAAAATATAGACTTCATATATCTATAATTATATGCGTAAGTAAAACTATATTTCATATAAAAATTCATATTTTCAAAAAAGTATATAACCTTTAAATAAAGTTGTGATATGATACAATTCTATTTAATAATTGAAAAAAGAATATATTTGTTAAAAATAAATAAAATTATTTGTGTAATTAGACCGATGTTAGTGGAGATAATACTATTTAATTTTTATATCTAATTATGTGGCTGGAAAAATAAAATCACAATATGGAGGCTAACATATTAATTGAGGATAGGTTTGCATTGTATATTTAATTTGATGTCTAGATTTATCCTTTTAGATTCGTCAAGTAAATCGAACTAAAATGATATGAACTTCATAGAGTTCGGTGGTAAAGTACACTATGATATGGTTGACCGATAAGAAGTATGGACGCACGACAATTAATAATGTCCCTACACAAGGCGTATGACATAGTTATGCATAAAGTTGCATGCCCTTTTACCGTTAACATATCATCTTAGTTCGCTATATTTATTCAAAGTGAATAATTTGGGATTCTCCACTTTTAAAATGGAGTAGATACCTCTTAAAATCAATGTTTTAATGACCGTACCGGCCAAAATATTGGAAAGTTTAGTGGTATGAAATTTGATGGATCAACCGTGGTTTTGTGCCGTTTCAACTATTTGTAATCATAATGAAAAAATATATATGACAATTAATAGCAAAATAACGTACGGATGAATTAATAATCAAACCGAATAATATTGGTCGTATATAGAATTAAAATGAAGTCTAAAATCCTAAAATATAGACTTCATATATCTATAATTATATGCGTAAGTAAAACTATATTTCATATAAAAATTCATATTTTCAAAAAAGTATATAACCTTTAAATAAAGTTGTGATATGATACAATTCTATTTAATAATTGAAATAAGAATGTATTTGTTAAAAATAAATAAAATTATTTGTGTAATTTGACCGATGTTAGTGGAGATAATACTATTTAATTTTTATATCTAATTATGTGGTTGGAAAAATAAAATCACAATATGGAGGCTAACATATTAATTGAGGATAGGTTTGCATTGTATATTTAATTTGATGTCTAGATTTATTCTTTTAGATTCGTCAAGTAAATCGAACTAAAATGATATGAACTTCATAGAGTTCGGTGGTAAAGTACACTATGATATGGTTGACCGATAAGAAGTATGGACGCACGACAATTAATAATGTCCCTACACAAGGCGTATGACATAGTTATGCATAAAGTTGCATGCCCTTTTACTGTTAACATATCATCTTAGTTCGCTATATTTATTCAAAGTGAATAATTTGGGATTCTCCACTTTTAAAATGGAGTAGATACCTCTTAAAATCAATGTTTTAATGACCGTACCGGCCAAAATATTGGAAAGTTTAGTGGTATGAAATTTGATGGATCAACCGTGGTTTTGTGCCGTTTCAACTCGTTTGTAATAATAATGAAAAAATATATATGACAATTAATAGCAAAATAACGTACGGATGAATTAATAATCAAACCGAATAATATTGGTCGTATATAGAATTAAAATGAAGTCTAAAATCCTAAAATATAGACTTCATATATCTATAATTATATGCGTAAGTAAAACTATATTTCATATAAAAATTCATATTTTCAAAAAAGTATATAACCTTTAAATAAAGTTGTGATATGATACAATTCTATTTAATAATTGAAATAAGAATGTATTTGTTAAAAATAAATAAAATTATTTGTGTAATTAGACCGATGTTAGTGGAGATAATACTATTTAATTTTTATATCTAATTATGTGGTTGGAAAAATAAAATCACAATATGGAGGCTAACATATTAATTGAGGATAGGTTTGCATTGTATATTTAATTTGATGTCTAGATTTATTCTTTTAGATTCGTCAAGTAAATCGAACTAAAATGATATGAACTTCATAGAGTTCGGTGGTAAAGTACACTATGATATGGTTGACCGATAAGAAGTATGGACGCACGGCAATTAATAATGTCCCTACACAAGGCGTATGACATAGTTATGCATAAAGTTGCATGCCCTTTTACCGTTAACATATCATCTTAGTTCGCTATATTTATTCAAAGTGAATAATTTGGGATTCTCCACTTTTAAAATGGAGTAGATACCTCTTAAAATCAATGTTTTAATGACCGTACCGGCCAAAATATTGGAAAGTTTAGTGGTATGAAATTTGATGGATCAACCGTGGTTTTGTGCCGTTTCAACTGTTTGTAATAATAATGAAAAAATATATATGACAATTAATAGCAAAATAACGTACGGATGAATTAATAATCAAACCGAATAATATTGGTCGTATATAGAATTAAAATGAAGTCTAAAATCCTAAAATATAGACTTCATATATCTATAATTATATGCGTAAGTAAAACTATATTTCATATAAAAATTCATATTTTCAAAAAAGTATATAACCTTTAAATAAAGTTGTGATATGATACAATTCTATTTAATAATTGAAATAAGAATGTATTTGTTAAAAATAAATAAAATTATTTGTGTAATTAGACCGATGTTAGTGGAGATAATACTATTTAATTTTTATATCTAATTATGTGGTTGGAAAAATAAAATCACAATATGGAGGCTAACATATTAATTGAGGATAGGTTTGCATTGTATATTTAATTTGATGTCTAGATTTATTCTTTTAGATTCGTCAAGTAAATCGAACTAAAATGATATGAACTTCATAGAGTTCGGTGGTAAAGTACACTATGATATGGTTGACCGATAAGAAGTATGGACGCACGACAATTAATAATGTCCCTACACAAGGCGTATGACATAGTTATGCATAAAGTTGCATGCCCTTTTACCGTTAACATATCATCTTAGTTCGCTATATTTATTCAAAGTGAATAATTTGGGATTCTCCACTTTTAAAATGGAGTAGATACCTCTTAAAATCAATGTTTTAATGACCGTACCGGCCAAAATATTGGAAAGTTTAGTGGTATGAAATTTGATGGATCAACCGTGGTTTTGTGCCGTTTCAATCGTTTGTAATAATAATGAAAAAATATATATGACAATTAATAGCAAAATAACGTACGGATGAATTAATAATCAAACCGAATAATATTGGTCGTATATAGAATTAAAATGAAGTCTAAAATCCTAAAATATAGACTTCATATATCTATAATTATATGCGTAAGTAAAACTATATTTCATATAAAAATTCATATTTTCAAAAAAGTATATAACCTTTAAATAAAGTTGTGATATGATACAATTCTATTTAATAATTGAAATAAGAATGTATTTGTTAAAAATAAATAAAATTATTTGTGTAATTTGACCGATGTTAGTGGAGATAATACTATTTAATTTTTATATCTAATTATGTGGCTGGAAAAATAAAATCACAATATGGAGGCTAACATATTAATTGAGGATAGGTTTGCATTGTATATTTAATTTGATGTCTAGATTTATTCTTTTAGATTCGTCAAGTAAATCGAACTAAAATGATATGAACTTCATAGAGTTCGGTGGTAAAGTACACTATGATATGGTTGACCGATAAGAAGTATGGACGCACGACAATTAATAATGTCCCTACACAAGGCGTATGACATAGTTATGCATAAAGTTGCATGCCCTTTTACCGTTAACATATCATCTTAGTTCGCTATATTTATTCAAAGTGAATAATTTGGGATTCTCCACTTTTAAAATGGAGTAGATACCTCTTAAAATCAATGTTTTAATGACCGTACCGGCCAAAATATTGGAAAGTTTAGTGGTATGAAATTTGATGGATCAACCGTGGTTTTGTGCCGTTTCAACCGTTTGTAATAATAATGAAAAAATATATATGACAATTAATAGCAAAATAACGTACGGATGAATTAATAATCAAACCGAATAATATTGGTCGTATATAGAATTAAAATGAAGTCTAAAATCCTAAAATATAGACTTCATATATCTATAATTATATGCGTAAGTAAAACTATATTTCATATAAAAATTCATATTTTCAAAAAAGTATATAACCTTTAAATAAAGTTGTGATATGATACAATTCTATTTAATAATTGAAATAAGAATGTATTTGTTAAAAATAAATAAAATTATTTGTGTAATTTGACCGATGTTAGTGGAGATAATACTATTTAATTTTTATATCTAATTATGTGGCTGGAAAAATAAAATCACAATATGGAGGCTAACATATTAATTGAGGATAGGTTTGCATTGTATATTTAATTTGATGTCTAGATTTATTCTTTTAGATTCGTCAAGTAAATCGAACTAAAATGATATGAACTTCATAGAGTTCGGTGGTAAAGTACACTATGATATGGTTGACCGATAAGAAGTATGGACGCACGGCAATTAATAATGTCCCTACACAAGGCGTATGACATAGTTATGCATAAAGTTGCATGCCCTTTTACCGTTAACATATCATCTTAGTTCGCTATATTTATTCAAAGTGAATAATTTGGGATTCTCCACTTTTAAAATGGAGTAGATACCTCTTAAAATCAATGTTTTAATGACCGTACCGGCCAAAATATTGGAAAGTTTAGTGGTATGAAATTTGATGGATCAACCGTGGTTTTGTGCCGTTTCAACTGTTTGTAATAATAATGAAAAAATATATATGACAATTAATAGCAAAATAACGTACGGATGAATTAATAATCAAACCGAATAATATTGGTCGTATATAGAATTAAAATGAAGTCTAAAATCCTAAAATATAGACTTCATATATCTATAATTATATGCGTAAGTAAAACTATATTTCATATAAAAATTCATATTTTCAAAAAAGTATATAACCTTTAAATAAAGTTGTGATATGATACAATTCTATTTAATAATTGAAATAAGAATGTATTTGTTAAAAATAAATAAAATTATTTGTGTAATTAGACCGATGTTAGTGGAGATAATACTATTTAATTTTTATATCTAATTATGTGGCTGGAAAAATAAAATCACAATATGGAGGCTAACATATTAATTGAGGATAGGTTTGCATTGTATATTTAATTTGATGTCTAGATTTATCCTTTTAGATTCGTCAAGTAAATCGAACTAAAATGATATGAACTTCATAGAGTTCGGTGGTAAAGTACACTATGATATGGTTGACCGATAAGAAGTATGGACGCACGACAATTAATAATGTCCCTACACAAGGCGTATGACATAGTTATGCATAAAGTTGCATGCCCTTTTACCGTTAACATATCATCTTAGTTCGCTATATTTATTCAAAGTGAATAATTTGGGATTCTCCACTTTTAAAATGGAGTAGATACCTCTTAAAATCAATGTTTTAATGACCGTACCGGCCAAAATATTGGAAAGTTTAGTGGTATGAAATTTGATGGATCAACCGTGGTTTTGTGCCGTTTCAACTATTTGTAATAATAATGAAAAAATATATATGACAATTAATAGCAAAATAACGTACGGATGAATTAATAATCAAACCGAATAATATTGGTCGTATATAGAATTAAAATGAAGTCTAAAATCCTAAAATATAGACTTCATATATCTATAATTATATGCGTAAGTAAAACTATATTTCATATAAAAATTCATATTTTCAAAAAAGTATATAACCGTTAAATAAAGTTGTGATATGATACAATTCTATTTAATAATTGAAATAAGAATGTATTTGTTAAAAATAAATAAAATTATTTGTGTAATTGGACCGATGTTAGTGGAGATAATACTATTTAATTTTTATATCTAATTATGTGGTTGGAAAAATAAAATCACAATATGGAGGCTAACATATTAATTGAGGATAGGTTTGCATTGTATATTTAATTTGATGTCTAGATTTATTCTTTTAGATTCGTCAAGTAAATCGAACTAAAATGATATGAACTTCATAGAGTTCGGTGGTAAAGTACACTATGATATGGTTGACCGATAAGAAGTATGGACGCACGACAATTAATAATGTCCCTACACAAGGCGTATGACATAGTTATGCATAAAGTTGCATGCCCTTTTACTGTTAACATATCATCTTAGTTCACTATATTTATTCAAAGTGAATAATTTGAGATTCTCCACTTTTAAAATGGAGTAGATACCTCTTAAAATCAACGTTTTAATGACCGTACCGGCCAAAATATTGGAAAGTTTAGTGGTATGAAATTTGATGGATCAACCGTGGTTTTGTGCCGTTTCAA
>JAUJYP020000642.1:0-29736 GCA_030674075.2 Linum usitatissimum
GGCGGAAATAAGCCGTAAAAAGGGCAGAAATAAGTGGTAATATGCAGTAGGCGACGAGCATGTTTGACAGGAACTAGAAGGAGTTTCCAGGCAGCAGAACCAAAAGTAAATGCAAAGTAAATTTAGTGAAAAACTTTTACAATTTAATGGAAATACTTGGAACGAGTTCAAATTGAAATGCGGAAATAACCATGTTTAGACAAAACCATAAAAGTTTCGTTTTCATAAAGGAGAAACAAGGGAAAGGCAACAATAACAGCGGAAATAAGTCGTGAAAAGGATAGTAATAAGTCGTGAGGTGTAGTAGGGCACGAGCATGGTAGGATGAAACCGAAGGAGTTTCCGGGAGCATAACCAAGTAAAATGCGAAGGATATTTAGTGAAAGACTCATAAACTTAAGGGGAAAACATGGAATAAGTTCCAATTGAAATGCGGAAACAATCAAGTTTAGATAATACCATACAAGTCTTGTTTTTAGAAAGGGAGAAATAAGGGAAAGCTATAATAAGGGCGGAAATAAGTCGAGAAAAGGGCAGAAATAAGTGATAATATGCAGTAGGCCACGAGCATGCTAGACAGCAACCAGAAGGAGCTCCCACGCAGCAAAAGCAAAAGTAAATGCGAAGTAAATTTAGTGAAAGACTCGTACAGTTGAAGGGAAAAACTTTGAACGAGTTGAAATTGAAATGCGCTAATAACCAAGTTTAGACAAAACCATACAAGTCTCGTTTTTAGAAAGGAGAAAGAAGGGAAAAGCAATAATAAGGGCGGAAATAAGCCGAAAAAGGGCGAGAAATAAGTGGTAATATGCGGTAGGCCACGAGCATGTTAGACGGGAACTAGAAGGAGTTTCCGAGGCGACGAACAAAAAGTAAATGCGAAGTAAATTTAGTGAAAGACTCGTACAATTTAATGGAAATACTTGGAACGAGTTCAAATTGAAATGCGGAAACAACCATGTTTAGACAAAACCATACAAGTTTCATTTTCGAAAGGAGAAACAAGGGAAAAGCAACAATAACGGCGGAAATAAGTCGGGAAAAGGATAGTAATAAGTCGTGAGGTGTAGTAGGGCACGAGCATGGTAGACAGGAAACCAAAGGAGTTTCCAGGGAGTATAACCAGAAGTAAATGGAAGGATATTTAGTAAAAGACTCATAAACTTAAGGGGAAAACATGGAATAGGTTCCAATTGAAATGCGGAAACAATCTAGTTTAGACAATACCATAAAAGTCTTGTTTTTAGAAAGGAGAAATAAGGGGAATTCAATAATAAGGGCGGAAATATGTCAGAAAAGGGCGAATAAGTGGTAATATGCGGTAGGCCACGAGCATGGTAGACGGGAACCGAAGGAGTTTCCGTGCACCAAAACCAAAAGTAAATTCGAAGTAAATTTAGTGAAAGACTCGTACAGTTTAAGGGAAAAACTTGGAACGAGTTCAAATTGAAATGCGGTAATAACCAAGTTTAGACAAAACCATACAAGTCTCATTTATAGAAAGGAGAAAGAAGGGAAAAGCAATAATAAAGGCGGAAATAAGCCAGAAAAGGGCATAAATAAGTGGTAATATGCAGTAGGCCACGAGCATGTTAGACAGGAACTAGAAGGAGTTTACAGGCGGCAGAACAAAAAGAAAATGCGAAGTAAATTTAGTGGAAGACTCGTAGAGTTTAATGGGAATTCTTGGAATGAGTTAAAATTGAAATGGGGAAATAACCATGTTTAGACAAAACCATATAAATTTCGTTTTTAGAAAGGAGAAACAAGGGAAAAGAATAACGGCGGAAACAAGTCAGGAAAAGGATAGAAATAAGTCGTGAGGTGTAGTGGGGCACGAGCATGGTAGACAGGAAACCGAAGGAGTTTCCAGGGAGCATATCCAGAAGTAAATGCGAAGGATATTTATTAAAAGAGTCATAAACTTAAGGGGAAAACATGGAATAAGTTTCAATTGAAATGCGGAAACAATCAAGTTTAGACAAATAAGGGAAAATCAATAATAAGGGCGGAAATAAGTCAGAAAAGGGCAGAAATAACTGGTAATATGCAGAAGGCCACGAGCATGGTAGACAGGAACCAGAAGGAGTTTCCAGGCAGCTAAAGCAAAAGTAAATGCGAAGTAAATTTAGTGAAAGACTCGTACGCTTTAAGGGAAAAACATTGAACGAGTTGAAATTGAAATGCGGTAATAACTAAGTTTAGACAAAACCATACAAGTCTCGTTTTTAGAAAGGAGAAAGAAGGGAAAATAAATAATAAGGGCAGAAATAAGCCAGAAAAAGGGAAGAAATAAGTGGTAATATGCAGTAGGCCACGAGCATGTTAGACAGCAACTAGAAGGAGTTTCCAGGCAGCAGAACAAATTGTAAATGCGAAGTAAATTTAGTAAAAGACTCGTACAGTTTAATGGAAATACTTGGAACGAGTTAAAATTGAAATGCGGAAATAACCATGTTTTGGACAAAACCATATAAATTTCGTTTTTAGAAAGGAGAAACAAGGGAAAAGAATAACGGCGGAAATAAGTCAGGAAAAGGATAGAAATAAGTCGTGAGGTGTAGTAAGGCACGAGCATGGTAGACAGGAAACCGAAGGAGTTTCCGGGGAGCATAACCAGAAGTAAATGCGAAGGATATTTATTAAAAGACTCATAAACTTAAGGGGAAAACATGGAATAAGTTCCAATTGAAATGCGGAAACAATCAAGTTTAGACAAATAAGGGGAAATCAATAATAAGGGCGGAAATAAGTCAGAAAAGGGCAGAAATAAGTGGTAATATGCAGTAGGCCACGAGCATGGTAGACAGGAACCAGAAGGAGTTTCCAGGTAGGTAAAGCAAAAGTAAACGTGAAGTAAATTTAGTGAAAGACTCGTACAGTTTAAGGGAAAAACTTTGAACGAGTTGAAATTGAAATGCGGTAATAACCAAGTTTAGACAAAACTATACAAGTCTCGTTTTTAGAAAGGAGAAACAAGGGAAAAGTAATAATAAGGGCGGAAATAAGCCGAAATAGGGCGAGAAATAAGTGGTAATATGCGGTAGGCCACGAGCATGTTAGACGGGAACTAGAAGGAGTTTCCGGGCGAGCGGTAACAAAAAGTAAATGCGAAGTAAATTTAGTGAAAGACTTGTATAGTTTAATGGAAATACTTGGAACGAGTTCAAATTGAAATGCGGAAATAACCATGTTTAGACAAAACCATATAAGTTTCGTTTTCGAAAGGGGAAACAAGGGAAAAGCAACAATAACGGCGGAAATAAGTCGGGGAAAAGGATAGAAATAAGTCGTAAGGTGTAGTAGACCACGAGCATGGTAGACGAGGAAACCGAAGGAGTTTCCGGGGAGCATAACCACAAGTAAATGCGAAGGATATTTAATGAAAGACTCGTAAACTTAAGGGGAAAACATGGAATAAGTTCCAATTGAAATGCGGAAACAATCAAGTTTAGATAATACCATACAAATCTTGTTTTTAGAAAGGAGAAATAAGGGGAAAGCTATAATAAGGGCGGAAATAAGTCAGAAAAAGGGCAAAAATAAGTGATAATATGCAGTAGGCCACGAGCATGCTAGACAGCAACCAGAAGGAGCTCCCACGCTGCAAAAGCAAAATTAAATGCGAAGTAAATTTAGTGAAAGACTCGTACAGTTTAAGGGAACAACTTTGAACGAGTTGAAATTGAAATGCGCTAATAACCAAGTTTAGACAAAACCATACAACTCTCGTTTTTAGAAAGGAGAAAGAAGGGAAAAGCAATAATAAGGGCGGAAATAAGCCGGAAAAAGGGAGAAATAAGTGGTAATATGCAGTAGGCCACGAGCATGTTAGACGGGAACTAGAAGGAGTTTCCGGGCGAGCAGAACAAAAAGTAAATGCGAAGTAAATTTAGTGAAAGACTCGTACAATTTAATGGAAATACTTGGAACGAGTTCAAATTGAAATGCGGAAACAACCATGTTTAGACAAAACCATACAAGTTTCATTTTCGAGAAAGGAGAAACAAGGGAAAAGCAACAATAACGGCGGAAATAAGTCGGGGAAAAGGATAGTAATAAGTCGTGAGGTGTAGTAGGGCACGAGCATGGTAGACAGGAAACCAAAGGAGTTTCCAGGGAGTATAACCAGAAGTAAATGGAAGGATATTTAGTAAAAGACTCATAAACTTAAGGGGAAAACATGGAATAAGTTCCAATTGAAATGCGGAAACAATCAAGTTTAGACAAATAAGGGGAAATCAATAATAAGGGAGGAAATAAGTCAGAAAAGGGCAGAAATAAGTGGTAATATGCAGTAGGCCACGAGCATGGTAGACAGGAACCAGAAGGAGTTTCCAGGCAGGTAAAGCAAAAGTAAACGTGACGTAAATTTAGTGAAAGACTCGTACAGTTTAAGGGAAAAACTTTGAACGAGTTGAAATTGAAATGCGGTAATAACCAAGTTTAGACAAAACTATACAAGTCTCGTTTTTAGAAAGGAGAAACAAGGGAAAAGTAATAATAAGGGCGGAAATAAGCCAGAAATAGGGCAGAAATAAGTGGTAATATGCAGTAGGCCACGAGCATGTTAGACAGGAACTAGAAGGAGTTTCCAGGCAGCAGAACAAAAAGTAAATGCGAAGTAAATTTAGTGAAAGACTTGTATAGTTTAATGGAAATACTTGGAACGAGTTCAAATTGAAATGCGGAAATAACCATGTTTAGACAAAACCATATAAGTTTCGTTTTCAGAAAGGGGAAACAAGGGAAAAGCAACAATAACGGCGGAAATAAGTCAGGAAAAGGATAGAAATAAGTCGTAAGGTGTAGTAGACCACGAGCATGGTAGACGGGAAACCGAAGGAGTTTCCAGGGAGCATAACCACAAGTAAATGCGAAGGATATTTAATGAAAGACTCGTAAACTTAAGGGGAAAACATGGAATAAGTTCCAATTGAAATGCGGAAACAATCAAGTTTAGATAATACCATACAAGTCTTGTTTTTAGAAAGGAGAAATAAGGGGAAAGCTATAATAAGGGCGGAAATAAGTCAGAAAAAGGGCAAAAATAAGTGATAATATGCAGTAGGCCACGAGCATGCTAGACAGCAACCAGAAGGAGCTCCCACGCAGCAAAAGCAAAATTAAATGCGAAGTAAATTTAGTGAAAGACTCGTACGGTTTAAGGGAACAACTTTGAACGAGTTGAAATTGAAATGCGCTAATAACCAAGTTTAGACAAAACCATACAAGTCTCGTTTTTAGAAAGGAGAAAGAAGGGAAAAGCAATAATAAGGGCGGAAATAAGCCAGAAAAAGGGCAGAAATAAGTGGTAATATGCAGTAGGCCACGAGCATGTTAGACAGGAACTAGAAGGAGTTTCCAGGCAGCAGAACAAAAAGTAAATGCGAAGTAAATTTAGTGAAAGACTCGTACAATTTAATGGAAATACTTGGAACGAGTTCAAATTGAAATGCGGAAACAACCATGTTTAGACAAAACCATACAAGTTTCATTTTCAGAAAGGAGAAACAAGGGAAAAGCAACAATAACAGCGGAAATAAGTCAGGAAAAGGATAGTAATAAGTCGTGAGGTGTAGTAGGGCACGAGCATGGTAGACAGGAAACCAAAGGAGTTTCCGGGGAGTATAACCGAAGTAAATGGAAGGATATTTAGTAAAAGACTCATAAACTTAAGGGGAAAACATGGAATAGGTTCCAATTGAAATGCGGAAACAATCTAGTTTAGACAATACCATAAAAGTCTTGTTTTTAGAAAGGAGAAATAAGGGGAATTCAATAATAAGGGCGGAAATATGTCAGAAAAGGGCAGAATAAGTGGTAATATGCAGTAGGCCACGAGCATGGTAGACAGGAACCAGAAGGAGTTTCCAGGCACCAAAACCAAAAGTAAATTCGAAGTAAATTTAGTGAAAGACTCGTACAGTTTAAGGGAAAAACTTGGAACGAGTTCAAATTGAAATGCGGTAATAACCAAGTTTAGACAAAACCATACAAGTCTCATTTATAGAAAGGAGAAAGAAGGGAAAAGCAATAATAAAGGCGGAAATAAGCGGAAAAGGGCATAAATAAGTGGTAATATGCAGTAGGCCACGAGCATGTTAGACAGGAACTAGAAGGAGTTTACAGGCGGCAGAACAAAAAGAAAATGCGAAGTAAATTTAGTGGAAGACTCGTAGAGTTTAATGGAAATTGTTGGAATGAGTTAAAATTGAAATGGGGAAATAACCATGTTTAGACAAAACCATATAAATTTCGTTTTTAGAAAGGAGAAACAAGGGAAAAGAATAACGGCGGAAACAAGTCAGGAAAAGGATAGAAATAAGTCGTGAGGTGTAGTAGGGCACGAGCATGGTAGACAGGAAACCGAAGGAGTTTCCAGGGAGCATATCCAGAAGTAAATGCGAAGGATATTTATTAAAAGAGTCATAAACTTAAGGGGAAAACATGGAATAAGTTTCAATTGAAATGCGGAAACAATCAAGTTTAGACAAATAAGGGGAAATCAATAATAAGGGCGGAAATAAGTCGAAAAGGGCGAGAAATAAGTGGTAATATGCGGAAGGCCACGAGCATGGTAGACGGGAACCGAAGGAGTTTCCGGAAGCGGCTAAAGCAAAAGTAAATGCGAAGTAAATTTAGTGAAAGACTCGTACGCTTTAAGGGAAAAACATTGAACGAGTTGAAATTGAAATGCGGTAATAACTAAGTTTAGACAAAACCATACAAGTCTCTTTTTTTTAGAAAGGAGAAAGAAGGGAAAATAAATAATAAGCGCAGAAATAAGCCAGGAAAAGGGAAGAAATAAGTGGTAATATGCAGTAGGCCACGAGCATGTTAGACAGCAACTAGAAGGAGTTTCCAGGCAGCAGAACTAATTGTAAATGCGAAGTAAATTTAGTAAAAGACTCGTACAGTTTAATGGAAATACTTGGAACGAGTTAAAATTGAAATGCGGAAATAACCATGTTTAGACAAAACCTTATAAATTTCGTTTTTAGAAAGGAGAAACAAGGGAAAAGAATAACGGCGGAAATAAGTCAGGAAAAGGATAGAAATAAGTCGTGAGGTGTAGTAAGGCACGAGCATGGTAGACAGGAAACCGAAGGAATTTCTAGGGAGCATAACCAGAAGTAAATGCGAAGGATATTTATTAAAAGACTCATAAACTTAAGGGGAAAACATGGAATAAGTTCCAATTGAAATGCGGAAACAATCAAGTTTAGACAAATAAGGGGAAATCAATAATAAGGGAGGAAATAAGTCGGAAAAGGGCGAGAAATAAGTGGTAATATGCAGTAGGCCACGAGCATGGTAGACAGGAACCAGAAGGAGTTTCCAGGCAGGTAAAGCAAAAGTAAACGTGAAGTAAATTTAGTGAAAGACTCGTACAGTTTAAGGGAAAAACTTTGAACGAGTTGAAATTGAAATGCGGTAATAACCAAGTTTAGACAAAACTATACAAGTCTCGTTTTTAGAAAGGAGAAACAAGGGAAAAGTAATAATAAGGGCGGAAATAAGCCAGAAAAAGGGCAGAAATAAGTGGTAATATGCAGTAGGCCACGAGCATGTTAGACGGGAACTAGAAGGAGTTTCCAGGGAGCAGAACAAAAAGTAAATGCGAAGTAAATTTAGTGAAAGACTCGTACAGTTTAATGGAAATACTTGGAACGAGTTCAAATTGAAATGCGGAAATAACCATGTTTAGACAAAGCCATATAAGTTTCGTTTTCAGAAAAGGGAAACAAGGGAAAAGCAACAATAACGGCGGAAATAAGTCAGGAAAAGGAGAGAAATAAGTCGTGAGGTGTAGTAGACCACGAGCATGGTAGACAGGAAACCGAAGGAGTTTCCAGGGAGCATAACCACAAGTAAATGCGAAGGATATTTAATGAAAGACTCATAAACTTAAGGGGAAAACATGGAATAAGTTCCAATTGAAATGCGGAAACAATCAAGTTTAGACAATACCATACAAGTCTTGTTTTTAGAAAGGAGAAATAAGGGAAAGCAATAATAAGGTCGGAAATAAGTCGGAAAAAGGGCGAGGAAATAAGTGCTAATATGCGGTAGGCCACGAGCATAGTAGACGGGAACCATAAAGAGTTTCCGGGCGAGCAAAAGCAAAAGTAAATGCGAAGTAAATTTAATGAAAGACTCGTACAGTTTAAGGGGAAAACTTTGAACGAGTTGAAATTGAAATGCGGTAATAACCAAGTTTAGACAAAACCATACAAGTCTCGTTTTTAGAAAGGAGAAAGAAGGGAAAAGCAATAATAAGGGCGGAAATAAGCCGGAAAAAGGGCGAGAAATAAGTGGTAATATGCGGTAGGCCACGAGCATGTTAGACATGAACTAGAAGGAGTTTTCGAGCGACGGAACAAAAAGTAAATGCGAAGTAAATTTAGTAAAAGACTCGTACAGTTTAATGGAAATACTTGGAACGAGTTCAAATTGAAATGCGGAAATAACCATGTTTAGACAAAACCATACAAGTCTCGTTTTTAGAAAGGAGAAAGAAAGGGAAAGCAATAATAAGGGCGGAAATAAGCCGAAAAGGGCGAGAAATAAGTGTTAATATGCGGTAGGCCACGAGCATGTTAGACGGGAACTAGAAGGAGTTTCCAGCACAGAACCAAAAGTAAATGCAAAGTAAATTTAGTGAAAGACTTGTACAATTTAATGGAAATACTTGGAACGAGTTCAAATTGAAATGCGGAAATAACCATGTTTAGACAAAACCATATAAGTTTCGTTTTCAGAAAGGAGAAACAAGGGAAAGGCAACAATAACAGCGGAAATAAGTCAGGAAAAGGATAGTAATAAGTCGTGAGGTGTAGTAGGGCACGAGCATGGTAGACAGGAAACCGAAGGAGTTTCCAGGGAGCATAACCAGAATTAAATGCGAAGGATATTTAGTGAAAGACTCATAAACTCAAGGGGAAAACATGGAATCAGTTCCAATTGAAATGCGGAAACAATCAAGTTTAGATAATACCATACAAGTCTTATTTTTAGAAAGGAGAAATAAGGGGAAAGCAATAATAAGGGCGGAAATAAGTCGGAAAAAGGGCGAGGAAATAAGTGCTAATATGCGGTAGGCCACGAGCATGGTAGACGGGAACCGAAGGAGTTCCCAAGCAAAGAAAAGCAAAAGTAAATGCGAAGTAAATTTAGTGAAAGACTCGTACGAGTTTAAGGGAAAAACTTTGAACGAGTTGAAATTGAAATGCGGTAATAACCATGTTTAGACAAAACCATACAAGTCTCGTTTTTAGAAAGGAGAAAGAAGGGAAAAGCAATAATAAGGGCGGAAATAAGCCGGAAAAAGGGCGAGAAATAAGTGGTAATATGCGGTAGGCCACGAGCATGTTAGACATGAACTAGAAGGAGTTTTCGAGCACGAGAACAAAAAGTAAATACGAAGTAAATTTAGTAAAAGACTCGTACGCATTAATGGAAATACTTGGAACGAGTTCAAATTGAAATGCGGAAATAACCATGTTTAGACAAAACCATACAAGTCTCGTTTTTAGAAAGGAGAAAGAAGGGGAAAGCAATAATAAGGGCGGAAATAAGCCGGAAAAAGGGCGAGAAATAAGTGTTAATATGCAGTAGGCCACGAGCATGTTAGACAGGAACTAGAAGGAGTTTCCAGGCAGCAGAACCAAAAGTAAATGCAAAGTAAATTTAGTGAAAGACTTGTACAATTTAATGGAAATACTTGGAACGAGTTCAAATTGAAATGCGGAAATAACCATGTTTAGACAAAACCATATAAGTTTCGTTTTCGAAAGGAGAAACAAGGGAAAGGCAACAATAACGGCGGAAATAAGTCGGGAAAAGGATAGTAATAAGTCGTGAGGTGTAGTAGGGCACGAGCATGGTAGACAAGGAAACCGAAGGAGTTTCCGGGGAGCATAACCAAGTAAATGCGAAGGATATTTAGTGAAAGACTCATAAACTCAAGGGGAAAACATGGAATAAGTTCCAATTGAAATGCGGAAACAATCAAGTTTAGATAATACCATACAAGTCTTATTTTTAGAAAGGAGAAATAAGGGGAAAGCAATAATAAGGGCGGAAATAAGTCAGAAAAAGGGCAGAAATAAGTGCTAATATGCAGTAGGCCACGAGCATGGTAGACAGGAACCAGAAGGAGTTCCCAAGCAGCAAAAGCAAAAGTAAATGCGAAGTAAATTTAGTGAAAGACTCGTACAGTTTAAGGGAAAAACTTTGAACGAGTTGAAATTGAAATGCGGTAATAACCATGTTTAGACAAAACCATACAAGTCTCGTTTTTAGAAAGGAGAAAGAAGGGGAAAGCAATAATAAGGGCGGAAATAAGCCAGAAAAAGGGCGAAATAAGTGGTAATATGCAGTAGGCCACGAGCATGTTAGACAGGAACTAGAAGGAGTTTCCAAGCAGCAGAACAAAAAGTAAATGCGAAGTAAATTTAGTGAAAGACTCGTACGATTTAATGGAAATACTTGGAACGAGTTCAAATTGAAATGCGGAAATAACCATGTTTAGACAAAACCATATAAGTTTCGTTTTCAGAAAGGAGAAACAAGGGAAAGGCAACAATAATGAAATAAGTCGGGAAAAGGATAGTAATAAGTCGTGAGGTATAGTAGGGCACGAGCATGGTAGACGAGAAACCGAAGGAGTTTCCGAGGAGCATAACCAGAAGTAAATGCGAAGGATATTTAGTGAAAGACTCATAAATTCAAGGGGAAAACATATAATAAGTTCCAATTGAAATGCGGAAACAATCAAGTTTAGATAATACCATACAAGTGTTATTTTTAGAAAGGAGAAATAAGGGGAAAGCAATAATAAGGGCGGAAATAAGTCGAAAAAGGGCGTAAATAAGTGCTAATATGCGGTAGGCCACGAGCATGGTAGACGGGAACCGAAGGAGTTCCCAAGCAAAGAAAAGCAAAAGTAAATGCGAAGTAAATTTAGTGAAAGACTCGTACGGTTATGGGAAAAACTTTGAACGAGTTGAAATTGAAATGCGGTAATAACCATGTTTAGACAAAACCATACAAGTCTCGTTTTTAGAAAGGAGGAAGAAGGGAAAAGCAATAATAAGGGCAGAAATAAGTGGTAATATGCAGTAGGGCACGAGCATGTTAGACATGAACTAGAAGGAGTTTCCAGGCAGCAGAACAAAAAGTAAATGCGAAGTAAATTTAGTAAAAGACTCGTACGCATTAATGGAAATACTTGGAACGAGTTCAAATTGAAATGCGAAATAACCATGTTTAGACAAAACCATACAAGTCTCGTTTTTAGAAAGGAGAAAGAAGGGGAAAGCAATAATAAGGGCGGAAATAAGCCGTGAAAAAGGGCGAAATAAGTGTTAATATGCAGTAGGCCACGAGCATGTTAGACAAGGAACTAGAAGGAGTTTCCAGTGCAGAACCAAAAGTAAATGCAAAGTAAATTTAGTGAAAGACTTGTACAATTTAATGGAAATACTTGGAACGAGTTCAAATTGAAATGCGGAAATAACCATGTTTAGACAAAACCATATAAGTTTCGTTTTCGAAAGGAGAAACAAGGGAAAGGCAACAATAACGACGGAAATAAGTCGTGAAAAGGATAGTAATAAGTCGTGAGGTGTAGTAGGGCACGAGCATGGTAGACAGGAAACCGAAGGAGTTTCCGGAGGAGCATAACCAAGTAAATGCGAAGGATATTTAGTGAAAGACTCATAAACTCAAGGGGAAAACATGGAATAAGTTCCAATTGAAATGCGGAAACAATCAAGTTTAGATAATACCATACAAGTCTTATTTTTAGAAAGGAGAAATAAGGGGAAAGCAATAATAAGGGCGGAAATAAGTCGAAAAAGGGCGAGAAATAAGTGCTAATATGCGGTAGGCCACGAGCATGGTAGACGGGGAACGAGAAGGAGTTCCCAAGCAAAGAAAAAGCAAAAGTAAATGCGAAGTAAATTTAGTGAAAGACTCGTACAATTATGGGAAAAACTTTGAACGAGTTGAAATTGAAATGCGGTAATAACTATGTTTAGACAAAACCATACAAGTCTCGTTTTTAGAAAGGAGAAAGAAGGGAAAAGCAATAATAATGGCGGAAATAAGCCGGAAAAAGGCGAGAAATAAGTGGTAATATGCAGTAGGCCACGAGCATGTTAGACATGAACTAGAAGGAGTTTTCGAGCAGAACAAAAAGTAAATGCGAAGTAAATTTAGTAAAAGACTCGTATGCATTAATGGAAATACTTGGAACGAGTTCAAATTGAAATGCGGAAATAACCATGTTTAGACAAAACCATACAAGTCTCGTTTTTAGAAAGGAGAAAGAAGGGGAAAGCAATAATAAGGGCGGAAATAAGCCGAAAAGGGGAAATAAGTGTTAATATGCAGTAGGCCACGAGCATGTTAGACAGAACTAGAAGGAGTTTCCGTGCAGCGAGAACCAAAAGTAAATGCAAAGTAAATTTAGTGAAAGACTTGTACAATTTAATGGAAATACTTGGAACGAGTTCAAATTGAAATGCGGAAATAACCATGTTTAGACAAAACCATATAAGTTTCGTTTTCGAAAGGAGAAACAAGGGAAAGGCAACAATAACGGCTGAAATAAGTCGGGGAAAAGGATAGTAATAAGTCGTGAGGTGTAGTAGGGCACGAGCATGGTAGACAGAAACCGAAGGAGTTTCCGGGGAGCATAACCAAGTAAATGCGAAGGATATTTAGTGAAAGACTCATAAACTCAAGGGGAAAACATGGAATAAGTTCCAATTGAAATGCGGAAACAATCAAGTTTAGATAATACCATACAAGTCTTATTTTTAGAAAGGAGAAATAAGGGGAAAGCAATAATAAGGGCGGAAATAAGTCAGAAAAAGGGCAGAAATAAGTGCTAATATGCAGTAGGCCACGAGCATGGTAGACAGGAACCAGAAGGAGTTCCCAAAAGAAAAGCAAAAGTAAATGCGAAGTAAATTTAGTGAAAGACTCGTACGGTTATGGGAAAAACTTTGAACGAGTTGAAATTGAAATGCGGTAATAACCATGTTTAGACAAAACCATACAAGTCTCGTTTTTAGAAAGGAGAAAGAAGGGAAAAGCAATAATAAGGGCGGAAATAAGCCAGAAAAAGGGCAGAAATAAGTGGTAATATGCAGTAGGCCACGAGCATGTTAGACATGAACTAGAAGGAGTTTTCAGGCAGCAGAACAAAAAGTAAATGCGAAGTAAATTTAGTAAAAGACTCATACAGATTAATGGAAATACTTGGAACGAGTTCAAATTGAAATGCGGAAATAACCATGTTTAGACAAACCCATACAAGTCTCGTTTTTAGAAAGGAGAAAGAAGGGGAAAGCAATAATAAGGGCGGAAATAAGCCAGAAAAAGGGCAGAAATAAGTGTTAATATGCAGTAGGCCACGAGCATGTTAGACAGGAACTAGAAGGAGTTTCCAGGCAGCAGAACCAAAAGTAAATGCAAAGTAAATTTAGTGAAAGACTTGTACAATTTAATGGAAATACTTGGAACGAGTTAAAATTGAAATGCGGAAATAACCATGTTTAGACAAAACCATATAAGTTTCGTTTTCAGAAAGGAGAAACAAGGGAAAGGCAACAATAACAGCGGAAATAAGTCAGGAAAAGGATAGTAATAAGTCGTGAGGTGTAGTAGGGCACGAGCATGGTAGACAGGAACCGAAGGAGTTTCCGTGGAGCATAACCAAGTAAATGCGAAGGATATTTAGTGAAAGACTCATAAACTCAAGGGGAAAACATGGAATAAGTTCCAATTGAAATGCGGAAACAATCAAGTTTAGATAATACCATACAAGTCTTATTTTTAGAAAGGAGAAATAAGGGGAAAGCAATAATAAGGGCGGAAATAAGTCGAAAAAGGGCGTAAATAAGTGCTAATATGCAGTAGGCCACGAGCATGGTAGATGGGAACCTGAAGGAGTTCCCAAGCAAAGCAAAAGCAAAAGTAAATACGAAGTAAATTTAGTGAAAGACTCGTATCTTTAAGGGAAAAACTTTGAACGAGTTGAAATTGAAATGCGGTAATAACCATGTTTAGACAAAACCATACAAGTCTCGTTTTTAGAAAGGAGAAAGAAGGGAAAAGCAATAGTAAGGGCGGAAATAAGCTAGAAAAAGGGCAGAAATAAGTGGTAATATGCAGTAGGCCACGAGCATGTTAGACAGGAACTAGAAGGAGTTTCCAGGCAGCAGAACAAAAAGTAAATGCGAAGTAAATTTAGTGAAAGACTCGTACGATTTAATGGAAATACTAGGAACGAGTTCAAATTGAAATGCGGAAACAACCATGTTTAGACAAAACCATATAAGTTTCATTTTCAGAAAGGAGAAATAAGGGAAAAGCAACAATAACAGCGGAAATAAGTCAGGAAAAGGATAGTAATAAGTCGTGAGGTGTAGTAGGGCACGAGCATGGTAGACAGGAAACCAGAGGAGTTTCCAGGGAGTATAACCAGAAGTAAATGGAAGGATATTTAGTAAAAGACTCATAAACTTAAGGGGAAAACATGGAATAGGTTCCAATTGAAATGCGGAAACAATCTAGTTTAGACAATACCATAAAAGTCTTGTTTTTAGAAAGGAGAAATAAGGGGAATTCAATAATAAGGGCGGAAATATGTCGAAAAGGGCGTAATAAGTGGTAATATGCAAGTAGGCCACGAGCATGGTAGACGGGAACCGAAGGAGTTTCCGTGCACCAAAACCAAAAGTAAATTCGAAGTAAATTTAGTGAAAGACTCGTACAGTTTAAGGGAAAAACTTGGAACGAGTTCAAATTGAAATGCGGTAATAACCAAGTTTAGGCAAAACCATACAAGTCTCATTTTTAGAAAGGAGAAAGAAGGGAAAAGCAATAATAAAGGCGGAAATAAGCCAGAAAAGGGCAGAAATAAATGGTAATATGCAGTAGGCCACGAGCATGTTAGACAGGAACTAGAAGGAGTTTACAGGCGGCAGAACAAAAAGAAAATGCGAAGTAAATTTAGTGAAAGACTCGTAGAGTTTAATGGAAATACTTGGAACGAGTTAAAATTGAAATGCGGAAATAACCATGTTTAGACAAAACCATATAAATTTCGTGTTTAGAAAGGAGAAACAAGGGAAAAGAATAACGGCGGAAACAAGTCGTGAAAAGGACGAAATTAAGTCGTGAGGTGTAGTAGGGCACGAGCATGGTAGACGAGAAACCGAAGGAGTTTCCGGGGAGCATATCCCAAGTAAATGCGAAGGATATTTATTAAAAGAGTCATAAATTTAAGGGGAAAACATGGAATAAGTTTCAATTGAAATGCGGAAACAATCAAGTTTTGACAAATAAGGGGAAATCCATAATAAGGGCGGAAATAAGTCAGAAAAGGGCAGAAATAAGTTGTAATATGCAGAAGGCCACGAGCATGATAGACAGGAACCAGAAGGAGCTTCCAAAGCAACTTATAGCAAAAGTAAATGCGAAGTAAATTTAGTGAAAGACTCGTACACTTTAAGGGGAAAACATTGAACGATTTGAAATTGAAATGCGGTAATAACCAAGTTTAGACAAAACCATACAAGTCTCGTTTTTACAAAGGAGAAAGATGGGAAAAGCAAAATAAGGGCGGAAATAAGCCAGAAAAAGGGAAGAAATAAGTGGTAATATGCAGTAGGCCACGAGCATGTTAGACAGGAACTAGAAGGAGTTTCCAGGCAGCAGAACAAAAAGTAAATGCGAAATAAATTTAGTGAAAGACTCGTACGATTTAATGGAAATACTTGGAACGAGTTCAAATTGAAATGCGGAAATAACCATGTTTAGACAAAACCATATAAGTTTCGTTTTTAGAAAGGAGAAACAAGGGAAAAGCAACAATAACGGCGGAAATAAGTCGGGAAAGGATAGAAATAAGTCGTGAGGTGTAGTAGGTCACGAGCATGGTAGACAGGAAACCGAAGGAGTTTCTGTGGAGCATAACCAAGTAAATGCGAAGGATATTTAGTAAAAGACTAATAAACTTAAGGGGAAAACATGGAATAAGTTCCAATTGAAATACGAAAACAATCAAGTTTAGACAAATAAGGGGAAATCAATAATAAGGGCGGAAATAAGTCGAAAAGGGCGAAATAAGGGGTAATATGCGAAGGCCACGAGCATGGTAGACGGGAACTTAAGGAGTTTCAGCAAAGCGCTAAAGCAAAAGTAAATGCGAAGTAAATTTAGTGAAAGACTCGTACACTTTAAGGGAAAAATATTGAACGAGTTGAAATTGAAATGCGGTAATAACTAAGTTTAAACAAAACCGTACAAGTCTCGTTTTTAGAAAGGAGAAAGAAGGGAAAATAAATAATAAGGGCAGAAATAAGCCAGAAAAAGGGAAGAAATAAGTGGTAATATGCAGTAGGCCACGAGCTTGTTAGACAGGAACTAGAAGGAGTTTCCGGGCACGAGAACAAAAAGTAAATGCGAAGTAAATTTAGTGAAAGACTCGTACGAGCTTAATGGAAATACTTGGAACGAGTTCAAATTGAAATGCGGAAATAACCATGTTTAGACAAAACTATATAAGTTTCGTTTTTAGAAAGGAGAAACAAGGGAAAAGCAACAATAACGGCGAAAATAAGTCAGGAAAAGGATAGAAATAAGTCGTGAGGTGTAGTAGGGCACGAGCATGGTAGACAGGAAACCGAAGGAGTTTCCAGGGAGCATAACCAGAAGTAAATGCGAATGATATTTAGTAAAAGACTTAAGGGGAAAACATGGAATAAGTTCCAGTTGAAATACGAAAACAATCAAGTTTAGACAACACCATACAAGTCTTGTTTTTAGAAAGGACAAATAAGGGGAAATCAATAATAAGAGCGGAAATAAGTCAGAAAAGAGAAGAAATAAGTGGTAATATGCAGTAGGCCACGAGCATGGTAGACAGGAACCAGAAGGCGTTTCCGAGCAAAGAAAACCAAAAGTAAATGCGAAGTAAATTTAGTGAAAGACTCGCATGCTTAAGGGAAAAACTTGGAACGAGTTCAAATTGAAATGCGGTAATGACCAAGTTTAGACAAAACCATACAAGTCTCGTTTTTAGAAAGGAGAAACAATGGAAAAGCAATAACTAGTGCGGAAAATAAGTCAGAAAAAGGGTAGAAATAAGTGATAATATGCAGTAGGCGACGAGCATGGAAGACAGGAACCAGAAGGAGTTTCCAGGCAGCAGAACCAAAAGTAAATGCGAAGTAAATTTAGTGAAAGACTCGTACAGTTTAATGGAAAAACTTGGAACGAGTTCAAATTGAAATGCGGTAATAACCAAGTTTAGACAAAACCATACAAGTCTCGTTTTTAGAAAGGAGAAACAATGTAAAAGCAATAATGAGTGCGGAAAATAAGTCAGAAAAAGGGAGTAAATAAGTGATAATATGCAGTAGGCGACGAGCATGGAAGATAGGAACCAAGGAGTTTCCAGTAAAGTAGAACCAAAAGTAAATGTGAAGTAAATTTAGTGAAAGACTTATAATCTTTAAGGGAAAAACTTGGAACGAGTTCAAATTGAAATGCGGAAATAACCATGTTTAGAAAAAACCATAAAAGTCTCGTTTTCAGAAAGGAGAAACAAGGGAAAAGCAACAATAACGGCGGAAATAAGTCGTGAAAAGGATAGAAATAAGTCGTGAGGTGTAGTAGGTCACGAGCATGGTAGACAGGAAACCGAAGGAGTTTCCAGGGAGCATAACCAGAAGTAAATGCGAAGGATATTTAGTAAAAGACTAATAAACTTAAGGGGAAAACATGGAATAAGTTCCAATTGAAATGCGGAAACAATCAAGTTTATACAAAACCATACAAGTCTCGTTTTTAGAAAGGAGAAAGAAGGGAAAAGCAATAATAAGGGCGGAAATAAGCCAGAAAAAGGGCAGAAATAAGTGGTAATATGCAGTAGGCCACGAGCATGTTAGACATGAACTAGAAGGAGTTTTCAGGCAGCAGAACAAAAAGTAAATGCGAAGTAAATTTAGTAAAAGACTCGTACAGATTAATGGAAATACTTGGAACGAGTTCAAATTGAAATGCGGAAATAACCATGTTTAGACAAAACCATACAAGTCTCGTTTTTAGAAAGGAGAAAGAAGGGGAAAGCAATAATAAGGGCGGAAATAAGCCGAAAAAGGGCATAAATAAGTGTTAATATGCAGTAGGCCACGAGCATGTTAGACAGAACTAGAAGGAGTTTCCAGGCAGCATAACCAAAAGTAAATGCAAAGTAAATTTAGTGAAAGACTTGTACAATTTAATGGAAATACTTGGAACGAGTTCAAATTGAAATGCGGAAATAACCATGTTTAGACAAAACCATATAAGTTTCGTTTTCGTAAAAGGAGAAACAAGGGAAAGGCAACAATAACAGCGGAAATAAGTCGGAGAAAAGGATAGTAATAAGTCGTGAGGTGTAGTAGGGCACGAGCATGGTAGACGAGAAACCGAAGGAGTTTCCGGGGAGCATAACCAAGTAAATGCGAAGGATATTTAGTGAAAGACTCATAAACTCAAGGGGAAAACATGGAATAAGTTCCAATTGAAATGCGGAAACAATCAAGTTTAGATAATACCATACAAGTCTTATTTTTAGAAAGGAGAAATAAGGGGAAAGCAATAATAAGGGCGGAAATAAGTCAGAAAAAGGGCAGAAATAAGTGCTAATATGCAGTAGGCCACGAGCATGGTAGACAGGAACCAGAAGGAGTTCCCAAGCAGCAAAAGCAAAAGTAAATACGAAGTAAATTTAGTGAAAGACTCGTGCTTTAAGGGAAAAACTTTGAACGAGTTGAAATTGAAATGCGGTAATAACCATGTTTAGACAAAACCATACAAGTCTCGTTTTTAGAAAGGAGAAAGAAGGGAAAAGCAATAATAAGTGGCGGAAATAAGCTAAGAAAAAGGGCGAAAATAAGTGGTAATATGCAGTAGGCCACGAGCATGTTAGACAGGAACTAGAAGGAGTTTCCAGGCAGCAGAACAAAAAGTAAATGCGAAGTAAATTTAGTGAAAGACTCGTACGATTTAATGGAAATACTTGGAACGAGTTCAAATTGAAATGCGGAAACAACCATGTTTAGACAAAACCATATAAGTTTCATTTTCAGAAAGGAGAAACAAGGGAAAAGCAACAATAACAACTGAAATAAGTCGTGAAAAGGATAGTAATAAGTCGTGAGGTGTAGTAGGGCACGAGCATGGTAGACAGGAAACCGCAGGAGTTTCCGGGGAGTATAACCAAGTAAATGGAAGGATATTTAGTAAAAGACTCATAAACTTAAGGGGAAAACATGGAATAGGTTCCAATTGAAATGCGGAAACAATCTAGTTTAGACAATACCATAAAAGTCTTGTTTTTAGAAAGGAGAAATAAGGGGAATTCAATAATAAGGGCGGAAATATGTCAGAAAAGGGCAGAATAAGTGGTAATATGCAGTAGGCCACGAGCATGGTAGACAGGAACCAGAAGGAGTTTCCTGCACCAAACCCAAAAGTAAATTCGAAGTAAATTTAGTGAAAGACTCGTACGAGTTTAAGGGAAAACTTGGAACGAGTTCAAATTGAAATGCGGTAATAACCAAGTTTAGGCAAAACCATACAAGTCTCATTTTTAGAAAGGAGAAAGAAGGGAAAAGCAATAATAAAGGCGGAAATAAGCCGTAAAAGGGCGAAATAAGTGGTAATATGCAGTAGGCCACGAGCATGTTAGACAGAACTAGAAGGAGTTTACAAAAAGCGGAACAAAAAGAAAATGCGAAGTAAATTTAGTGAAAGACTCGTAGAGTTTAATGGAAATACTTGGAACGAGTTAAAATTGAAATGCGGAAATAACCATGTTTAGACAAAACCATATAAATTTCGTGTTTAGAAAGGAGAAACAAGGGAAAAGAATAACGGCGGAAACAAGTCGAGAAAAGGATGGAAATAAGTCGTGAGGTGTAGTAGGGCACGAGCATGGTAGACAGGAAACCGAAGGAGTTTCCAGGGAGCATATCCAGAAGTAAATGCGAAGGATATTTATTAAAAGAGTCATAAACTTAAGGGGAAAACATGGAATAAGTTTCAATTGAAATGCGGAAACAATCAAGTTTTGACAAATAAGGGGAAATCCATAATAAGGGCGGAAATAAGTCAGAAAAGGGCAGAAATAAGTGGTAATATGCAGAAGGCCACGAGCATGGTAGACAGGAACCAGAAGGAGCTTCCAGGCAGCTATAGCGAAAGTAAATGCGAAGTAAATTTAGTGAAAGACTCGTACACTTTAAGGGGAAAACATTGAACGATTTGAAATGGAAATGCGGTAATAACTAAGTTTAGACAAAACCATACAAGTCTCGTTTTTAGAAAGGAGAAAGATGGGAAAAGCAAAATAAGGGCGGAAATAAGCCAGAAAAAGGGAAGAAATAAGTGGTAATATGCAGTAGGCCACGAGCATGTTAGACAGGAACTAGAAGGAGTTTCCAGGCAGCAGAACAAAAAGTAAATGCGAAGTAAATTTAGTGAAAGACTCGTACGATTTAATGGAAATACTTGGAACGAGTTCAAATTGAAATGCGGAAACAACCATGTTTAGACAAAACCATATAAGTTTCATTTTCGAAAGGAGAAATAAGGGAAAAGCAACAATAACAGCGGAAATAAGTCAGGAAAAGGATAGAAATAAGTCGTGAGGTGTAGTAGGGCACGAGCATGGTAGACAGGAAACCGAAGGAGTTTCCAGGGAGCATAACCAGAAGTAAATGCGAAGGATATTTAGTAAAAGACTAATAAACTTAAGGGGAAAACATGGAATAAGTTCCAATTGAAATACGGAAACAATCAAGTTTAGACAAATAAGGGGAAATCAATAATAAGGGCGGAAATAAGTCAGAAAAGGGCCGAAATAAGTGGTAATATGCAGAAGGCCACGAGCATGGTAGACAGGAACCAGAAGGAGTTTCCGTGCGCCTAAAGCAAAAGTAAATGCGAAGTAAATTTAGTGAAAGACTCGTACACTTTAAGGGAAAAACATTGAACGAGTTGAAATTGAAATGCGGTAATAACTAAGTTTAGACAAAACCATACAAGTCTCGTTTTTAGAAAGGAGAAAGAAGGGAAAATAAATAATAAGGGCAGAAATAAGCCAGAAAAAGGGAAGAAATAAGTGGTAATATGCAGTAGGCCACGAGCATGTTAGACAGGACTAGAAGGAGTTTCCGAGGTGCAGAACAAAAAGTAAATGCGAAGTAAATTTAGTGAAAGACTCGTACGGTTTAATGGAAATACTTGGAACGAGTTCAAATTGAAATGCGGAAATAACCATGTTTAGAAAAAACCATATAAGTTTCGTTTTTAGAAAGGAGAAACAAGGGAAAAGCAACAATAACGGCGGAAATAAGTCAGGAAAAGGATAGAAATAAGTCGTGAGGTGTAGTAGGGCACGAGCATGGTAGACGGAAACCGAAGGAGTTTCCAGGGAGCATAACCAGAAGTAAATGCGAAGGATATTTAGTAAAAGACTTAAGGGGAAAACATGGAATAAGTTCCAGTTGAAATACGAAAACAATCAAGTTTAGACAATACCATACAAGTCTTGTTTTTAGAAAGGATAAATAAGGGGAAATCAATAATAAGAGCGGAAATAAGTCTGAAAAGAGAAGAAATAAGTGGTAATATGCAGTAGGCCACGAGCATGGTAGACAGGAACCATAAGGCGTTTCCAGGCAGCAAAACCAAAAGTAAATGTGAAGTAAATTTAGTGAAAGACTCGTACAGTTTAAGGGAAAAACTTGGAACGAGTTCAAATTGAAATGCGGTAATGACCAAGTTTAGACAAAACCATACAAGTCTCGTTTTTAGAAAGGAGAAACAATGGAAAAGCAATAACGAGTGCGGAAAATAAGTCAGAAAAAGGGTAGAAATAAGTGATAATATGCAGTAGGCGACGAGCATGGTAGACAGGAACCAGAAGGAGTTTCCAGGCAGCAGAACCAAAAGTAAATGCGAAGTAAATTTAGTGAAAGACTCGTAAAGTTTAAGGGAAAAACTTGGAACGAGTTCAAATTGAAATGCGGTAATAACCAAGTTTAGACAAAACCATACAAGTCTCGTTTTTAGAAAGGAGAAAGAAGGGAAAAGCAATAATAAGGGCGGAAATAAGCCGAAAAAGGTCAAAAATTAGTGGTAATATGCAGTAGGCCACGAGCATGTTAGACAGGAACTAGAAGGATTTTCCAGGCAGCAAAACAAAAAGTAAATGCGAAGTAAATTTAGTGAAAGACTCGTACAGTTTAATGGAAATACTTGGAACGAGTTCAAATTGAAATACGGAAATAACCATGTTTAGACAAAACCATATACGTTTCGTTTTTAGAAAGGAGAAACAAGGGAAAAGCAACAATAACGGCGCAAATAAGTCAGGAAAAGGATAGAAATAAGTCGTGAGGTGTAGTAGGGCACGAGCATGGTAGACAGGAAACCGAAGGAATTTCCAGGGAGCATAACCAGAAGTAAATGCGAAGGATATTTAGTAAAAAACTCATAAACTTAAGGGGAAAACATGGAATAAGTTCCAATTGAAATGCGGAAACAATCAAGTTTAGACAATACCATACAAGTCTTGTTTTTAGAAAGGAGAAATAAGGCAAAAGCAATAATAAGGGCGGAAATTAGTCGAAAAAGGGCGAGTAAATAAGTGCTAATATGCAGTAGGTCACGAGCATGGTAGACGGCAACGAACCAAGGAGTTTCAGGCAAAGAAAAGCAAAACAAAATGCGAAGTAAATTTAGTGAAAGACTCGTAAAGTTTAAGGGAAAAACTTTGAACGAGTCGAAATTGAAATGCGGTAATAACCAAGTCTAGACAAAACCATACAAGTCTCGTTTTTAGAAAGGAGAAAGAAGGGAAAAGCAATAATAAGGGCGGAAATAAGCCGTAAAAAGGCGAGAAATAAGTGGTAATATGCGGTAGGCCACGAACATGGTAGACACGAACCAAGGAGTTTCCGGAAAGAAACTAAAAGTAAATGCGAAGTAAATTTAGTGAAAGACTCGTACAGTTTAATGGAAATACTTGGAACGAGTTCAAATTGAAATGCGGAAATAACCATGTTTAGACAAAACCATATAAGTTTCGTTTTTAGAAAGGAGGAACAAGGGAAAAGCAACAATAACGGTGGAAATTAGTCAGGAAAATATAGAAATAAGTCGTGAGGTGTCGTAGGGCACGGGCATGGTAGACGGGGAAACGGAAGGACTTTCCGAGGAGCATAACCGGGAGTAAATGCGAAGGATATTTAGTGAAAGACACATAAACTTAAGGGGAAAACATGGAATAAGTTCCAATTTAAATGCGAAAACAATCAAGTTTATACAATACCATACAAGTCTTGTTTTTAGAAAGGAGAAATAAGGGAAAAGCAATAATAAGGGCGGAAATAAGTCAGAAAAAAGGCAGAATTAAGTGGTAATATGCAGTAGGCCACGAACATGGTAGACACGAACCAGAAGGAGTTTCCAGGCAGCAAAACCAAAAGTAAATGCGAAGTAAATTTAGTGAAAGACTCGTACACTTTTAATGGAAATACTTGGAACGAGTTCAAATTGAAATGCGGAAATAACCATGTTTAGACAAAACCATATAAGTTTCGTTTTTAGAAAGGAGGAACAAGGGAAAAGCAACAATAACGGTGGAAATTAGTCGGAAAAATATAGAAATAAGTCGTGAGGTGTCGTAGGGCACCGGCATGGTAGACAGGAAACGGAAGGACTTTCCAGGAGCATAACCAAGTAAATGCGAAGGATATTTAGTGAAAGACACATAACTTAAGGGGAAAACATGGAATAAGTTCCAATTTAAATGCGAAAACAATCAAGTTTATACAATACCATACAAGTCTTGTTTTTAGAAAGGAGAAATAAGGGAAAAGCAATAATAAGGGCGGAAATAAGTCAGAAAAGGGCAGAATTAAGTGGTAATATGCAGTAGGCCACAAACATGGTAGACCGCAACCACAAGGAGTTTACAGGCAGAAAAAGCAAAAAGTAAATGCGAAGTAAACTTAGTGAAAGGCTCATACAGTTTAAGGGAAAAAATTTGAACGAGTTGAAATTGAAATGCGGTACTAACCAAGTTTAGACAAAACCATACAAGTCTCGTTTTTAGAAAGGAGAAAGAAGGGAAAAGCAATAATAAAGGCGGAAATAAGCCAGAAAAAGGGCAAAAATTAGTGGTAATATGCAGTAGGCCACGAGCATGTTAGACAAGAACTAGAAGGATTTTCCAAAGCAAAAAAACAAAAAGTAAATGCGAAGTAAATTTAGTGAAAGACTCGTAAAGTTTAAAGGAAAAACTTTGAACGAGTCGAAATTGAAATGCGGTAATAACTAAGTCTAGACAAAACCATACAAGTCTCGTTTTTAGAAAGGAGAAAGAAGGGAAAAGCAATAATAAGGGCGGAAATAAGCCGTAAAAAGGGCGAAATAAGTGGTAATATGCAGTAGGCCACGAACATGGTAGACACGAAACCTGAAGGAGTTTCCAAAGAAACCAAAAGTAAATGCGAAGTAAATTTAGTGAAAGACTCGTACGCTTTAATGGAAATACTTGGAACGAGTTCAAATTGAAATGCGGAAATAACCATGTTTAGACAAAACCATATAAGTTTCGTTTTTAGAAAGGAGGAACAAGAGAAAAGCAACAATAACGGTGGAAATTAGTCGGGAAAATATAGAAATAAGTCGTGAGGTGTCGTAGTGGCACGGGCATGGTAGACAGGAAACGGAAGGACTTTCCAGGGAGCATAACCAGGAGTAAATGCGAAGGATATTTAGTGAAAGACACATAAACTTAAGGGGAAAACATGGAATAAGTTCCAATTTAAATGCGAAAACAATCAAGTTTATACAATACCATACAAGTCTTGTTTTTAGAAAGGAGAAATAAGGGAAAAGCAATAATAAGGGCGGAAATAAGTCGAAAAAGGGCGAATTAAGTGGTAATATGCGGGAGGCCACGAACATGGTAGACACGAACCGAAGGAGTTTCCAGCAAAGAAACCAAAAGTAAATGCGAAGTAAATTTAGTGAAAGACTCGCATGCTTTAATGGAAATACTTGGAACGAGTTCAAATTGAAATGCGGAAATAACTATGTTTAGACAAAACCATATAAGTTTCGTTTTTTAGAAAGGAGGAACAAGGGAAAAGCAACAATAACGGTGGAAATTAGTCGTGAAAATATAGAAATAAGTCGTGAGGTGTCGTAGGGCACTGGCATGGTAGATGATGAAACGGAAGGATTTTCCTGGAGCATAACCGGAGTAAATGCGAAGGATATTTAGTGAAAGACACATAAACTTAAGGGGAAAACATGGAATAAGTTCCAATTTAAATGCGAAAACAATCAAGTTTATACAATACCATACAAGTCTTGTTTTTAGAAAGGAGAAATAAGGGAAAAGCAATAATAAGGGCGGAAATAAGTCAGAAAAAGGGCAGAATTAAGTGGTAATATGCAGTAGGCCACAAACATGGTAGACACGAACCAGAAGGAGTTTCAAAAGAAACCAAAAGTAAATGCGAAGTAAATTTAGTGAAAGACTCGCAAGCTTTAATGGAAATACTTGGAACGAGTTCAAATTGAAATGCGGAAATAACCATGTTTAGACAAAACCATATAAGTTTCGTTTTTAGAAAGGAGGAACAAGGGAAAAGCAACAATAACGGTGGAAATTAGTCGTGAAAATATAGAAATAAGTCGTGAGGTGTCGTAGGGCACGGGCATGGTAGACAGGAAACCGAAGGACGTTCCAGGAGCATAAACTGTGAAGTAAATGCGAAGGATATTTAGTGAAAGACACATAACTTAAGGGGAAAACATGGAATAAGTTCCAATTTAAATGCGAAAACAATCAAGTTTATACAATACCATACAAGTCTTGTTTTTAGAAAGGAGAAATAAGGGAAAAGCAATAATAAGGGCTGAAATAAGTCGAAAAAGGGCGAATTAAGTGGTAATATGCGAAGTAGGCCACAAACATGGTAACCGCAACCACAAGGAGTTTACGTGAAAAGAAAAAGCAAAAGTAAATGCGAAGTAAACTTAGTGAAAGGCTCATACGGTTTAAGGGAAAAAATTTGAACGAGTTGAAATTGAAATGCGGTAATAACCAAGTTTACACAAAACCATACAAGTCTCGTTTTTAGAAAGGAGAAAGAAGGGAAAAGCAATAATAAGGGCGGAAATAAGCCAGAAAAAGGGCAAAAATTAGTGGTAATATGCAGTAGGCCACGAGCATGTTAGACAGGAACTAGAAGGATTTTCCAAAGGAAAAGAAAACAAAAAGTAAATGCGAAGTAAATTTAGTGAAAGACTCGTACGCTTTAATGGAAATACTTGGAACGAGTTCAAATTGAAATGCGGAAATAACCATGTTTAGACAAAACCATATACGTTTCGTTTTTAGAAAGGAGAAACAAGAGAAAAGCAACAATAACAGCTGGAAATAAGTCGGGGAAAAGGATAGAAATAAGTCGTGAGGTGTAGTAGGGCACGAGCATGGTAGACAAGAAACCGAAGGAATTTCCGAGGAGCATAACCGAGAAAAAAATGCGAAGGATATTTAGTACAAAACTCATAAACTTAAGGGGAAAACATGGAATAAGTTCCAATTGAAATGCGGAAACAATCAAGTTTAGACAATACCATACAAGTCTTGTTTTTAGAAAGGAGAAATAAGGGAAAAGCAATAATAAGGGCGGAAATAAGTCAGAAAAAGGGCAGAATTAAGTGGTAATATGCAGTAGGCCACAAACATGGTAGACCGCAACCACAAGGAGTTTACAGGCAGCAAAAGCAAAAGTAAATGCGAAGTAAACTTAGTGAAAGGCTCGTACAGTTTAAGGGAAATACTTGGAACGAGTTCACCTTGAAATGCGGAAGTAACCATAAGTTTAGACAAAACCATATAAGTTTCGTTTTTAGAAAGGAGGAACAAGGAAAAGCAACAATAACTGGTGGAAATTAGTCAGAAGAAAATATGAGAAATAAGTCGTGAGGTGTCGTATGGTACGGGCATGGTGTACGTAGGAAACGTAAGGACTTTCCAGTGGAGCATAACCGAAGTAAATGCGAAGGGATATTTAGTGAAAGACACATAACTTAAGGGGAAAACATGGAATAAGTTCCAATTTAAATGCGAAAACAATCAAGTTTATACAATACCATACAAGTCTTGTTTTTAGAAAGGAGAAATAAGTGAAAAGCAATAACAAGTGGCGGAAATAAGTCGGAAAAGGGCGAATTAAGTGGTAATATGCAGGAGGCCACAAACATGGTAGATCACAACCACAAGGAAAGTTTACAAAAAGAAAAAGCAAAAGTAAATGCGAAGTAAACTTAGTGAAAGGCTCAGACAGCTTAAGGAAAAAATTTGAACGAGTTGAAATTGAAATGCTGTGAATAACCAAGTTTAGACAAACCATACAAGTCTCGTTTTTGAAAAGGGGAGTAGTTAAAGGAAAAGCAATAATAAGGGCGGGAAATAAGCCTTAAAAAGGGCAAAAATTAGTGGTAATATGCAAGAAGGTCAACAGCATGTTAGATGAACTAGAAGGATTTTCCGAGCAAAGAAAAACAAAAGTGTAAATTAAGTAAATTTAGTGAAAGACTCGTACATTCTAATGGAAATACTTGGAACGAGTTCAAATTGAAATACGGAAATAACCATGTTTAGACAAAACCATATACGTTTCGTTTTTAGAAAGGAGAAACAAGAGAAAAGCAACAATAACGGCGCAAATAAGTCAGGAAAAGGATAGAAATAAGTCGTGAGGTGTAGTAGGGCACGAAAGCATGGTAGACAAAGAACCGGAAGAATTTCTGTAGAGCATAAACGGGTAAATGCGAAGGATATTTAGTAAAAAACTCATAAACTTAAGGGGAAAACATGGAATAAGTTCCAATTGAAATGCGGAAACAATCAAGTTTAGACAATACCATACAAGTCTTGTTTTTAGAAAGGAGAAATAAGGCAAAAGCAATAATAAGGGCTGGAAATTAGTCGAAAAAAGGGCAACGATATTAGTGCTAATATGCAGATAGGTCACGAGCATGGCAGAAAGAACTCATGAGTTTCCAAAGAAAAGCAAAACAAAATGCGAAGTAAATTTAGTGAAAGACTCGTAAAGTTTAAGGGAAAAACTTTGAACGAGTCGAAATTGAAATGCGGTAATAACCAAGTCTAGACAAAACCATCCAAGTCCCTTTCTTAGAAAGGAGAAAAGTTACGGAAAAGCAATAATAAGGGAGGAAATAAGCCGAAATGGGTAAACAAGTGGTATTACGTGAGTAGGCCAATAACATGGCAGAACACGAACCAAGGAGTTTCAAAGTGAAACCAAAAGTAAATGCGAAGTAAATTTAGTGAAAGACTCGTACAACCGAATGGAAATACTGGAACGAGTTCAAATCGAAATGCGGAAATAACCATGTTTTGACAAAACCATATAAGTTTCGTTTTTAGAAAGGAGGAACAAGGGAAAAGCAACAATAACGATGGAAATTAGTCAGAAAATATAGAAATAAGTCGTGAGGTGTCGTATGGCACATGCATAGTAGAGTATGAAACGGAAGGACTTTCCAGGAGCATAACCAGAGTAAATGCGAAGGATATTTAGTGAAAGACACATAAACTTAAGGGGAAAACATGGAATAAGTTCCAATTTAAATGCGAAAACAATCAAGTTTATACAATACCATACAAGTCTTGTTTTTAGAAAGGAGAAATAAGGGAAAAGCAATAATAAGGGCTGGAAATAAGTCGAAAAAGGCAATTAAGTGGTAATATGCAAAGAAGGCTACGAACATGGTAGACACGAACTAAGGAGTTTCTGTGCAAAGAAACCAAAGAAGTAAATGCGAAGTAAATTTAGTGAAAGACTCGCATGCTTTAATGGAAATACTTGGAACGAGTTCAAATTGAAATGCGGAAATAACTATGTTTAGACAAAACCATATAAGTTTCTGTTTTTAGAAAGGAGGAACAAGGGAAAAGCAACAAAAGTAATAGGTGGAAATTAGTCGAAAATATAGAAATAAGTCGTGAGGTGTCAAGTAGGGCACTTGCATGGCAGAGGATTGAAACTTAAGGATCTCTCAGGGAGTATAAACTAAGTAAATTCATAGGATATTTAGTGAAAGACACATAAACTTAAGGGGAAAACATGGAATAAGTTCCAATTTAAATGCGAAAACAATCAAGTTTATACAATACCATACAAGTCTTGTTTTTAGAAAGGAGAAATAAGGGAAAAGCAATAATAAGGGCGGAAATAAGTCAGAAAAAGGGCAGAATTAAGTGGTAATATGAAGTAGGCCACAAACATGGTAGACATGACCTGAGAGTTTACGAGCGGCAAAGCAAAAGTAAATGCGAAGTAAACTTAGTGAAAGGCACCAAGTACGATTTTAAGGAAAAAATTTGAACGAGTTGAAATTGAAATGCGGTAATAACCAAGTTTAGACAAAACCATACAAGTCTCGTTTTTAGAAAGGAGAAAGAAGGGAAAAGCAATAATAAGGGCGGAAATAAGCCGGAAAAAGGGCAAAAATTAGTGGTAATATGCGGTAGGCCACGAGCATGTTAGACAAGAACTAGAAGGATTTTCCGGGCGGCGAAAACAAAAAGTAAATGCGAAGTAAATTTAG